>CAJNJA010066475.1:2752-21913 GCA_905231915.1 Symbiodinium necroappetens
ACTACTACTACTACGACGACTACCACAAAGCCCACCGTTGCCATGACCACCACCACCACTACCGCCACTACCCCACGGCTACCACTAGCATTTCCACTACCTACCATTACCACTATCACTATATCTATCACCACCAGCACTACTACCACTACCCATACCACCGCCGCCGCCACCACCACCACCACCACCACCACCACCGGCCCAAACGAATGGGTGAAACACTTGTATGTTCTGCAGTATTGGCTAATTGTACCAGTTCCTGCACAATTCCAGTAAGCAGCTGTCAATGCAACAAGGAGGACGCTCACGACGGCGGAGAAGCACCAACAAGAGCGAGAAACAACATAGTGACGATGACGGTGCATGAAATGTGATAGCCGGGCTTGCCGGGCTTTGGATGGGTTCCGGGCTTTCTCTATCATTACATTGAAAATCTAGCAGCAACACCCACTATGGCCAGCGAGATGTGGACATCACAGTCACCGTGCCGTGGATATCTTGCAGTAGGGAATCTGTGATGCTGTGAGCATCCATGTGATCGCTAAACCCCTACACCCCCAGATCCTAAACCTACATGCTTCCCTCAGATGCAGCATCGCAGTCTGGCGTCAGCTTTATGAGTGTCTTGGCAGCAACTTGCGACCCGTTTGCTGTATGGTGTATCATACAGCTTCGTTCAGCTCGTGCAGAGTGATGTTGTTGCCTTCTTAACTGCTGAGTTTGCAACGATGGTTGCAATGCTCTGTGACAAGTCTTCAGTTGTCAAGCAAAGAGCTGCCAGCCCAAGGCCCAGAGCACCTGCTTGTTGCTAAAGTGTGGATAGTTGAATGTGCGGAGCACCACCAGTGTTGGCTCCCTTGGTGTTTGTTGTTAGACCACTAAGGCAATCCTCCCGCAGGCTTGCTCCCTCCTGAGGCCGCTCCGTCACTGCGGCCTTTGTTTGATTTCTCTTTGGGGTGCCAAATCTTTGGGTCTCATGATTGGGTTGTTCAGCCCAGCGAACCCAACTGGTACAGTTTCATAGTGCCTTCGGGAAGACTTCGGCTTGAGGTGTCTGGTTTCGGGCTGATAGGCCGAACTCCAAAGCTAGGCGGCCACAAAAAGCTCGCGTTTTCGGGTTCTGACAATACGTTGCATGCCTGTAACTTGAAAGCACTGTTTCAACACCCCAAATGCCCAAGCGCTCCAAATGTACTCAGACAGGCATGAGCTTAGATCTTGTGGGCTGGGGTCCGGCTGCACATGATGCCACCTCCCCGGAACGATGCACTGGGGAACCTTGCGGGCCTATAAACCAAGTCCGGGTGCAGTGATCCTTTAATTTAAACATACGAAACACCAAGCTCAACTGCAAAAGAGTTCATTCCAAACAGACAGGCCGTCATGCGCCAAGTTACTGGACCCTTCGGTGCTCCTGCACAGAAAGCACCACGGCCCGCACGAAGTGTGTTGATGTGTAGCTTTGGCTTGAGGGCTTTGCTGTCGAAGGCATCGGAACTGATCATCGGCTCCTGCTTAGTAGCCTAGTACGCCACGAGCCATTGCAGCCATCCCGAAGCCCATGCGACTAGTCAGTCCCGACCACGACCTACACCCTCAACCTCACCTCAAAGCCCTTGACTTACGGAATTAGCTCGAAGCCCAAGCAGCGGTGCATCTAATGCCTGGACCTGCATGATTCTCTCTCCAAAGCCCTGGATATTTCAGGATGCCCCGAAAGTGACAGGCGTAGGGAGACTGGAGTCTGGGGCAGGTGAAGACCGTAGACGCCAGGCCCAAATCGGTGAATCCCACAAGGCCCCAAACCTGATACCTTTATTGCCAACCCCGAACTTCCAATCCTGAGTCCGTATCCATGGCTCCGAAGTATGCCACCAATTCTTGAGTCTATTGAGTTCCGATCTAATTCACGACCACTCCTGAAGACGGGCCGCCGAGTCCTTCACTGCGCAAAGGTTTGGGGTGGGCAAAAGTTTGGGTGAGGACGGGTGGGGGGTGGCAGGGTTGGGGTAATAGAGATTTCAACAGTGCGGGCTGTATTCAGTAAATTGAGGCACAGGAGAGACAAGTAAAAATAGAATCCCTGAGCGGCCTGACCCTGCCCTACCCTCCCAATGGTTGGTACCCCATCTGCCCTGCCCCTTGGTTCTCCTGCACCTCCTGTGGTGCGGTGTGAAGTTGTTCGGGTCTGCGTGGAGTGGCTCCCCTCCTTTTCGGTGTGGTTCGCGGTTTGGGGGCCTTTGGGGTGTTTGGCATAGTCACTGATAGTCATCGCCACCATCATCATCATCATCATCATAATTAATCATCATCAGTGTTCAGGGTGAAGTTTGCTTGCGGGTGCCTTCTGCCCCGCCCGGTGGCGCGGCATGGTTCAGGGTTTGGGTGGTGCCTGGTGTGGTGCGCGATTGGGTCTGCTTGGGCTGCGGGGTGGTGTAGTTCGGGCTGTGCGTCTGCTTCGGGGGACAGGGGGTGGTGGTGTCATGATCATCATGAGGATCATTATCATCATCATCACCACCATCATCATCATCATCGTCATCATCCTTTCTTGGGTGCACTGTCTGTCAAGAACATGATCCTCGTGACAGCTGCACGTTTCAATACTCTTTGTCGGAGTGTCCCCTGTCCCAAGGATTTCTTGTGTTCAGGACGAGGGCATCGTGACAGTTGACGGTTTTAGAGCCGCCATGTGATTCGGCATGTTTGGACCCGGGCGTGCGGGGTGGGGGCGGGGGGAGGGGGTGCGGGGTGGGGATCGGCGCACCCGGAACCGGATATGCAGAGCTTGGCTAAACTTCGGAACTCTAGGACATGGGCCTCGGTAGGTCATTAGCTGTCTTTTGCGAAGATCCCTGAGCCCACATGCATAAGCCCGTACATCATCAAAGGTCTGGAGTTTCGATACACTGATGGCAGTGGGTGCCGGCATCGGCGCAACCCGGGCATGTGCTATCATGTGCTAGTACTTCTCTTTCCCTTCCGGCTTGCGCAGACGTCACCACAGCGTTGAAGGAATTAGAAGCATTCTATCAAGGGGACTGAGCAGTCGAATCAGTCGATGGTAGTCCGGACCCGGCCCGGGTGATGGAGGTGGCCGTGGAGATGATAGTGGTAGTGTGTGGTAGTGAGGATGATGAGGATTACCAGAGTCATGGTGCAGATGACGATGATGATGGCGACGAAATTGATGTCAGCAGCAACACTCAGATCTTTATGGCTGAGTATATTTATATACACGCACACATACCTACATACCTACATACATACATACCTACATGCCTCCATACATACATACATACGTACGTACGTACGTACCTACGTACCTACGTACCTACGTACCTACGTACCTACGTACCTGCATACCTGCGTACCTGCGTACCTACGTACCTACGTACGTACATATATATATATATATTTACTTATTTGTTTATTTGTATATATATATATACACACACACACATATATATATATGTACATGTATATATATATATACAAATACTTACGTGTCTATAGCAGGTATGTACATGTCTATGTACATGTTTTATTGTAGCAGAGCGCTTTTGGGTTTTGTGCAATTTTGTTTTTGAAATTGTTTATACGCTTCATCAAATGAGTTTGTTGTAGGGTTTGGTTTTGCCGGTTTCTCGGGGGGTGCTTCATGTTCAGGAATGTAGGAATTTGGGATTTTGGGGCTTGGAATTCCACGGGTTCGGGTTTGCGGCTTGACAGAGTTTGAATGTGACTTTTCAGGTTGTTCCAATTGTAGGTCGAAGTGTGCCTTGATGTGGCAGCTGTGAACAATCAAAGTTGAGTGGACGCGCCGAAGCTGCTCAACACCCAAAGCCAAGTTTTTCGAACACGCAGAACAGTTGAATTTAGACCCCTAGATAGCCAGAGTACTCCCCTTCACCCTAAGCTCACTTACTAGGCTTCCTTGAAGAACCCTCGGCCCTAAAATTCAGAGCCCTTCACCCCTCAAACAAACACCCCAAAATCAGATCCTCAAGCCTGCAAGCCCTCAGCCCAGCAGTATCGACCTCTATTCGTCGTATTCGTCGGAAGGCACCCGCCCCCCAAACACCCGAACTCAAAAAGCTCTGAGCCCTGAACCTTTCGCACCAAACGCAACTAATGTAGGGGCCCTAATAATTAGAATAGGGTTTTGGGGGTTCCTTATTTATAAGCATAGTATAATATCCCCAAAACCCTATTCTACTTAGTAAGGCCCCTACATTAGGGCCTACATTAGGGCCGACTAGATCTCCCTCCGAAGCCACCAGACGGACACCCGAGGCACAGCAAGCTTATGCGCTACCAGGAGACGAACAACAATCTTGCCGATACTTGGCCGAGATCCCGAAGCTTTCAACACCCCAAAACTCCGGCGGCCCCAACCGCTACAACCTCGCCACATAACTGATTTATATGTAGGGTCTAGCCTTAAAATCTGATTCAACAAGCACCGACCATGACCTCTAACCCGGAACCCCCGAACCCTGTCCCGAAACGGGTTGAAGGTTTGAGCTTTCGGGTTTTGGGGTGCTGGCTTCGGGGTTGGCTGCAGAGCTTCGTTTGGGAGCGCGAGTTTTGAACTCTTACAGTCTTGGCTTGTCAGTTCTGTTTGGCTGAAATGAAAAAGAAACCCAGAGAAGTTGGTTCACCATGGCATTCTGCATGCCTCTCTTAACCCCAAACCCTAAACCCCTAGACCCCTAAACCCGCTCTTGTCTTTCGAGCCATAGGATTTGGAGTGTAAGCTCTGCCTGCTTGTTCTGCTTTGTAATCGTCAGTATTGAGTATTGCAGCCAAGGGAGCTGTGGGAACAGGGTCTGTGAAAGGCCTGGGAGGTTGTCTTTTGTAGGGTTTAGGGTTTGGGGCTCAGGGTTTAGGGTTTAGGGTATGATTGTTTTGTGCACCAGGTGTAAGTTTGAAGCCATTTCGAATCTTTCCACATGTAAGGCTCCCGCAGACAGGGAGCCAACGTCTGTCACGATTCAAGATTAGAGAACCACTTCAGTCCAGGCAGGGGAGCAAGTCGGATTTCAAAAGCCTCGAAATGAATGACCGCGTTGCTACGTCCCATGATGACTCAATGAAGCCAAAACCCAATATCCCTAAACCCTAATAAACCCTAAACCCTAAACCCTATATCCCTAAACTCTAAACGCCCTAAACCCTCAAACCGCGAACCGAACCCTGGACCCCACGGAAAGGGCACTGCAGCCCAAACGCGGTCGTTTTTTTGTTCCTGAGATCGAAAGCCCGTTAAACTCCCTAAAGCCGTCCCAACCGAGCACTAAACCCTAAACCCTAAACCCGAAACCCTAAACCCGAAACCCGAAACCCTAAACCCTAAACCCTAAAACCCTTAACCCGGAGAGCTCCAGAAGAGCCCAGGAAAAGGGCAAGAAGCGGCCTCTCTCTGAGTTTGACGAGATGACCCAGGAGAAGCCCTGGTATCTCGAGGCAGAGACGTTTACTGTAGGGGGGTTTTAGCCGTTCAGGTTTAGGGTGCTGGGGCTGCCTTGCGGTTCTAGGGGTGCTAGGGTTTTGGCTTTCCAGCGTTTCGGGTTTGGGGTAGGGTCTAGGGGCTGAGGATTTAGGGTTTTTTCGGTCCTTACCGGGCTTTCTTGGGTTTTTGGTCGCTATTGCATGGCTTTTTATCGGGACGCAACGTTTTTGTTGTACCTGTTTGTTGTTTTAATCGGGTTTCTAAAGGGTAGTTGTCGAGCGTTTATAGCTTTTTGGAAGCTCTTCAAAGTCTTGGGTTTAGGGCCGTCGTCAGGGTTTCTTGCAAACATAGGCTTCATGGCGGGCTTGGTAGGCTTTTGGACATGGGTTTTATACAGGTTTTATGAGGGTCTTATAGGGTTTTTCCGCCACCCTAAGCCCTAAACCCTAAACCCTAAACCCCTAAACCCTAAACCCAAAACCCTAAATCGTTGACCTGAGCAGACACGGCTCCTTGAGGCAGATGATAGAAGCCTAGCAGGTGTCTCGGGTCTTCGGGGTGTAGAGGGGTTGAGGGTCTGGGGGTTCAGGGGTTTAGGGTTTAGGGTATTGGGATTTAGGGGTTCAGGGTTTAGGGTTTAGGGGTTTAGGGTTTTAGGGTTTTAGGGTTTGGGGTCTAGGGTTCAGGGGTTTAGTTAGGGTTCAGGTTTTGGGGGTTCAGGGTTTCAGGGTCGGCCGTAGCCGCCGCCCTTTCTTCACTTCAGAGTCGGCCTCATCTTCTGGACACCACAGGGGCCTTGATAGTTAGCACTGCCAGTCTTCAGGGGTTCCTCAGTATTTCATCGAGTCATATATATATATACATATGTATATGTATATGTATATGTATATGTATATATATATATATATATTTTTATGCATATATGTATATTCCCATACATATACATATACATATATACATATACATATATACATATACATATATGTATATATATATACACACACACACACATTCCAAGTTTAAAATCCCGACAGCACCGGAGCTGATTCCATGGAAGCCCAGAGCCTTTTGCCCCCTGGCACTTATGGGGTTTAGGGTTTCGGGTTTAGGGGTTTAGGGATGCAGGGGTTTCGGGGTTAGGTTGCAGGTCAGGGCTGAGGGTTAGGGCTGAGAGGTTTAGGGCTTTCTAGTGGTTGGGGCTTAAGGTTTAACCCCTTGGCCCTACCTAAAACACTGAAGCCGTAGAGGCCGTCTTGCGAAGCGCTGAAGCCCTGAACCCTAAGCCCTCAACCTTAACACCCTCCAAAAAAGCCCGTGCATCCTAGATCCTAAACCCTAAACCCTAAACCCCCAAGCCCTACATCCTAGAACCGAAACCCTGACCCCTAAACCCTAAAGTAACCCTAAGCCCTACATCCTACCCATAGGCCCCTAAGTAGTTCCTTTTTGTGGGTTTATATGGTAGAATCCTATCAGGGTAATCTCCAAAAGAAGCCACTTAGCGGCCTATGGGTAGAGCCTATAAGCCCTCAGCCCCGAAGCCCCGGAGCCCCTCACTCCGACGTGAGCGGAACAGGTGCAGCCTCGAGACCCTGGCGAGGACCTGATGGGCAGTGGGAGGTTTCTTCCAGTACCGCTAAACCCTAACCCCCCTCAACCCCTAAACTCTAATCCCTAAACCCTAATCCCTAACTAAACCCCTCAACCCTGAACCCTAAACCCCTAAACCCCTCAAACCCCCATAAAAGGCAGGGTTTGGGGGAGATACTACAAGTATATGGGGGCTAGAAGGGCATCCTGTTCGTTCAGGGCTTCAAAGGGTTTGCGGGCCTAAGATGAAGGCCCGACTATTCCGATTGGGGTTTGGGGCTTTTGTATGATATGGAGTAAAGGCACCCTAAACCCTCAACCCCTAAACCCAAACCCCCAAACTCCAAACCATAAACCCTAAACCCTAAAACCTAAACCCTGAAGGCAAGGCAGTGCCTAGTGCTCCAAAATGATTCCAACATGACGGACGCGCGCGCGCAGAGTGCCTTTTTTGTCATCTCTCTGGTCCTTCTGCCGTGCAAGACCTGAAGCAACGTGGGTTGTAAAGTTGTAAGGGTTTAGGGTTTAGGTAATATTTACCTATATTATTTTGGGGTTCCTCATTATAGTTATAGTATAATATACCCCAAAGCCCTGTTTTAATTGTTAAGAGGCCCCTACATTAAAAGCATTAAAGGGCCACGTCCCGTGTCGTCCTGCCAGGGCGACTTCTGAACGACTGCTGGGACAAAGAAAGCCCATACTTTTGGCCGGCACTGTGCACAGTGGCCCGTCACCAGCTCGCATCACAATCCCTTGCCTTGATGCTACCAAGTCCTCCAGCTTGTGATTGTTGCTGCATTGCAGGTGTTAGTGTGCTTGGTTGCGTAGTCGGCTGCCTGGCAAGAGGGGCCAAGGCTTGCTTGCAGTGAAATTTTCTTGATGTGACAACTGGCTTCGTTGTGGCAGCCGTTTGAACTTCTCACAGAGTCATTGTAAGCATTAAACCCTAAACCCTAAACCCTAACCCCTAAACCCTAAACCCTAAACCCAAAAGCACTGTGGTCCCGCGACTTGTTGCCGGGCGAGCGGACTCTCCGCAGCTGCACCAGTGACTTCAAAAAACGAGCCTTCACAGGCTGGCCCTGTCTCCCAGAGAACCCAATACCCCTTAATTAAGGAATGTACCTTAAATTATAGGGGCCTTAATATGATGATTTAAGGTATATTCCTTCATGAAGGGGTGTTGGGTTCTCTGGGCTCCTGACAAGCACAGCGACTCCTTTCCCACCGGACTTCGGAACGGCTCTAAAACCTGTTCATTTTGCTTTTGGCTTCCTCCTCTAAGTCCCCGCTTGCAGCTGCCAATGACTTTGGGCTGTTGTACTTAGGCCGAGACTCGCCCTAAACCCTAAACCCTAAACCCTAAACCCTAAGCCCTAAACCCCTAAACCCTAAACCCGAAACCCTAACACCCTAAGCCCTAAACCCTAAACCCTGCCACAGCGGATCTTAAGCCCCTGAGAGCCGAAATCCGGGGTCCCTCGAGGATGGCGAGGATCCGGAGCTCCAGAAGAAGTGGAGCAGGAGTCACGGTTTAGGGGTTTAGGGGGTTTAGGGGTTTAGGGCTTTAGGGGTTTAGGGGTTTAGGGGTTTAGGGTTTAGGGTTTAGGGCACCTTGCATTCGGGCTTTTCAGGGTCTAGGCTTTAGGGGACCCTTTGTGCTACAACAGCGACAGCTCCACAGCAAAAGGCGAAGGATTTGAGGTGACATACGTGAGTCTGAAGTAATAGCAATCTGGCAGTGATGTTGCCTGTTCGCCGAAGAATGTGCCACGCATCGGAGGGTTCTTGCTGCTAAGTGTCAAGATTGGGGATCTATGTTGGATCAGTTTCTCTCATGAGCCTCGGGGGGTTTGATGTTTGGAGTGTTCTGCCAATAAAATTGCGCCATGTTTAAGTTTAGGGCTCAGGATATTGAGTTGAGGAATGTTTTGGCAGACTTCAGGGATCCAGGGGCAGGGTTTTGAGGAGCTCAGATACTGCAACTTGATTTCACTCCGCGGGTTTTAGGGATTTGGTGCTTCATGGCTTGCGGTTTTAGGGCTTTGGGCTTGGCCCTTTGGCGTTTTTTGGGTCGTAAGGGGGGGGGGGGCTTCAGGGGTGCCAGGAGTTCGGCTCCGCTGCTTTGTGGCGTCTTTCGAGACGAGGGCATGCAAGGTTTTCCCAGAGACTTGGGACAATATCCCTGGGTTAAGAAATAGCCTTTCAAACGTGCATATGTAAATATAAACATACATTTGAATAGAAATATAAATATATACATGTGCAATCGATCTGGAGACCCTGAGTCCTAAGCCAATGTAGCCCTAAGTCCAAACGCAACGCTAAACCCCTAAACCCCTAAACCCCTAAACCCCTAAACCCCCAGAGCCCTAAACCCTAAACCCCCCATAAACCCTAAACACCCCAAAAAACCCTAAACCCCCCAAAAAACCTTAAACCCCCCAAAAAACCCTAAACCCCCCAAAAAACCCTAAACCCTAAACCCGCCCAAAACACCTAAACCATAAACCCGAACCCACCCCCAAAAAAAAAACCCTAAACCCTTAAACCCCCAAAAGACCCTAAACCTAAACCCCCCAAAACCCTAAACCCCTAAACCCCCCAAAAACCCTAGACTTTTCTTGGCTCCCAGCCCGAGGTCTCCAGGGTGTCGCGGCAGTCGGGTCAAAAGCCTTAGAACTTCACACCCAAAGCCTTAAACTTAAACCCAAAAGGGTTCATTAGGGTTTAGGGTTAGGGTTTTAGGGTTTAGGGTTTAGGGTTTAGGGTTTTAGGGTTTAGGGTTTAGGGGGTTTTGTTCGAAGCTTACGGTGTAACGCCATAAGCCAAACAGCTGAAAAGGCCCGACAGGCCCAACTCCTAGCAGAAGCCTCTGTGAGGAAGCACGACCAGCTGATCCTCCAAGTGGTGAAGCGGAAGAAAGAGGCCAGCCAAAGGTGTTGGGTCTGGGGGTTTCAGGGTTTTGGAGTTGAGGGGGTTTGGGGCCTTAGAATTGGTTGGGGGTTTAGGGGTTTAAGGGTTTCGGGGTTAGGGGTTTGGAGTCCTGGGTGTTTGTTTGGCGTTTTAGCGTCCATGGTTTGGGGTTTTCGGTTGTTAGGGTTCAGGGTTTGGGGGTTTAGGGTTTCGGGGGGTGTGAAACTTTAGAGCTGTGTTTCGGAACATGGGCTTAGATGTAGATTTGGGGTTTAGTGCTTCAGGCTTATAGGGTTGAAGGTTTTGGGTTTTAAGGATCATCTTATGGCTCTTAACTAAGATGTTGGGTTTAAGGTTTTGGGGTTCTTTCGTGGATCATATTGTAGCTTTTAAGGTTTTGGGTTTAAGGATCATATTGTTGTAGCTTTTAAGGTTTTGGGTTTAGGTTTTGGGGTTCTTTCGTGTTAGGGCTTCTGTTTACAAGGCTTTAAGGCTTTGGGCTTACAGGGGTTCGGCTCCTTTCGGCCCCGCCCCCCGCCGTTTCCCTTCACCTGGAGGCCCAAAGGTTGAAGAACCCGAACCCCGAAACCGGAAACCCGAAGCCCAAAACACGGAACCCTAAGCCCCGAAACCGTAAACCCGAAGCCCTAACCCCTAAACCCGAGGCCCTAAACCCGAAGCCCTAAGCCCGAAACCCGAGACCCGAAACCCTAAGCCCCGCACTCCGGAGCCGCAGATTCCCGATGCCTAAAAGCCGAAGCCTGAAGCCGCTAATGGGGAGGTCTGAATCGTTGATAGGATTTCGGTTTGGGGTGTAGGGTTCAGGGTTCAGGGTTTAGGGTTTAGGGCTTAGGGTTAGGACTATCAAGTCATCTAGCGATACCAGAGCATGTGGGTGGTTTTCTAAATTAGGGTTTCGTTTGGGGACCTTGCTATTAGAGTGCCGTGCTATAGTGGGCACCTCCAAGGGGACCCAGAGAACTACCCATATTACAAAAAACCTAGTCTAGTTACCCAAAACCCTAACCTTGGCCCTAAACCTTAAAACCCTACCTGGTGTAGTTACCGCGGCCTTTAGCCTGAGCCCAGCTATGGAAGGCTTCTACAGCACTGGCACTGAGCTGTGAGCTCCTTGCACAATTTCGGGTTCAAGGTTTGGGTCTTCGGGTTCAAGGACGTTAGGATTCAGACTGAAAGGTTGAGGGTGTGGGTTTTAGAGTTTAGGGCTTAGTGGTTTAGGACTGTAGAGCTCACGTCGACCGGGTCAGGGGACGAGTAATCTTAGCACAAGTAACATGGAAGCCACTGCTGAGTAACATGGTTCCTAAGGGTTCTCCAGGAAACTTGTACAAGATTATGCCCAACGCCCTAATCCAATTCTTGCTGCTTCTACATGAGAGATGCAGGTCTTTGGGACCTTGATGTTGACGGTCTGGACCTGTAAGCCCATGTGGGGTTTCGTAAATGTTTGGGGTTCTCCTGCAGGGTTCGTCTGGTGGGGTCTTAAGAGTCAGCTTTTCAAAGTGGTTCGAAGTGCGATGAGGACATGTTGCGGCCTTGAGGTGCAGGATTTGGCGTTAACGCTCGGGCTTTCGCGTTTTTTTTTTTGCGTCAGCGTTGAGACCTTTGCGACTCTATCGGTGGGGCTCAGGGGTTCGCTGTATGCCTTAAACCCCAAAACCCCAAAGCCAAAATCTTAAACCCAGACCCTACTATCCCACACCCCAAACCCAGATCCTACTATCCCAAACCCTAAACCCAGACCCCACTGTCCTAACCCCTAAACCCTAAACCCAGACCCCACTAAAGCCTAAACCCTAAACCCTAAACACGGGACTGCATGTTCCGGCTGTGGCTTTCTGTGCCAACTCCGGATTTGCGCGGGGAGCGCCCAGCCTCCGAGCTCTAGCGCATGAGGTCCTGAACGCTAACGGCTTAGGGTTTCGGGTTTCGGTTTTAGGGTTAATGGTGTAGGGATTAGGGTTTCGGGTTTAGGGTTTAGGGTTTCGGGTTTAGGGTTTAAAGGTTATGTTTGTTGGTTTCTGAGTCCGAAGCCCAAACGAACACCCTCAGTCCGAAGCCTCCAAACTCTAAGCTACGAGTCCTAAACCTTGGCCCCCAAACGCAACGACACTTCGGTGCCGAGCTTGCTGACTGAGGTGGTTCGTGCCGACAGACAAGTAAAGAAGCTGCGATAATTAGTCATACCGTTCCTTAGGGTTCCTGATCATAACCATGCTCATACTGTAATATAGTCCACAAACCTTTTCTAATCATAAAGGCCGTTATACTAAACCCGAATCGTAGCCTTTAGGTGCTTTTATAGTGGCACTTATAGGCACCTTCTTGTAAGCCGTATAGAAACACTTGTAGTGAGCCCTTCAAGGACCTCCGAAACCCTGAGCCCTGACCCTAAACCCTAAACCCTGAACCCTAAACCCCTGAACCCTAAACCCTAAACCCTAAACCCTAAATCCTAAACCCTAAACCCTAAACCCTGAACCCGAGACCTTAATCCTCCCAGCCCTCCATAGGTCTGGGGAAGCTCCCGGAGCACTGCTGGATGAGGCCCTTATGGTGTTAGGGTTTAGGGTTCAGGGTTTAGGGTTTAGGGTTCTTATGTGGCTCTTTAAATGAAGCTGTGTTAAGTTTCTTACAGTTTTGTAGATGCAGCTTTGCCCAGGCTGTATAAGTTAAGCAGAGAGTGAAAGAAATGCCTCAGACGAACCAGTTTCACAAGGATTATGCGCGCCGGTCCTGTTTGGTGTGAACCAGCCGGACATGCGCATACAGACCATTCAAAACAGGTGTCCTTGACGAAACCCCCGAAACCCCAAATCCTAAACCCTAACCCG
Source organism: Symbiodinium necroappetens (assembly GCA_905231915.1). Taxonomy (NCBI): domain Eukaryota; class Dinophyceae; order Suessiales; family Symbiodiniaceae; genus Symbiodinium; species Symbiodinium necroappetens. The sequence goes on from CAJNJA010066475.1 coordinate 15,572, forward strand.
TGCAACTCGCGCAGGAGTGCCGCCTGAAGCAAGCGAGAAGCGAGTCAAGAGGAAAGCAGGCCAGAAGCATAGAATCGAGCTGATGTCCTCGGCCACGGACGCCGACGGGAAGAAGTGCCCCCCAAACACGAAGCCCTGAACCCCAAACCTGCGAAGACCCTAAACCCTAAACCCTAGACCCAAAACCCTAAACCCTAAACCCCAAACCTGCGGAGAATCATAGGAATTTCAGGACCCTGGGATTCTTCAGCCCCAAGCCCAGACATGCAAGCCCCGAAACGTCAAGTCGTGAGCCCAAAGCCCCTTTTCTTGCTCCTGTGATATAGAAGCCTGAATAAGCGGGAATAGGGTTTGTGACACCAGGGATGCCTTATGTGAGGGTGCCTTAACATGTGGATCTTGTTGTTTGGTTTAGGAGGTCTCTTCTATTGTTTCAGGGGTCTCCCATCTTCCTAGGTAGTATTAGGGAGACCCCTTAAAGGGGACCCTTCTGAACCCTACTTGTAGCTCTCTTGAAGGGGACCTTATTGAGAGGGTCTATATCCCCCAGGGTCCCCCTAATCCTAACTCCCACATTTGCTGAAACCGCCATGTTTTGCGAAGCCCCTTTGACGTCTTGGAAAACTGCAGCTTCTTCGCAAGCCAAACCGATCCTCCTTATTCTTAGCGCTCTTTGTTTTTATTACGGGTTTCGCAGAGGGAAGCATAAGGGTCATCATGCGACCTTGATCACTCTAATAGGGGCCTGGAGAAGTAGTAGCCAACTCTGGAGGCTGACCTGGCAGGGCTGAGGGTTTAGGGCGACAGTGTCCTTTCATACGACCCCCTAAACCCAAAGCCCCTAAACCCTAAACTCCTAAACCCCGAAACCCCTAAACCCCTTTTGGGCAGGCCAAGGAGAAGAAAAAAAGGCGGTACCCCGGCTCGGGTGGAAGGGCTCCGGGGGGGTTGCAGAAGCGCTTCCAGGTTTGACCACCGGGTTTTTCGAGACCAATAGAAGGGTTTAGGGTGTAGGGTTTAGGGGTTTAGGGGTTTAGGGGTTTAGGGTTTAGGGACCCCCAAACACCATACCCTAAACCGCATTCACTGGGTTTCCCCAATATACCCAAGAGTGCAAAACACCCACGAAATCGAGCCCACTGGCTCAGGCTTCGCTCCTTTAACTGGTTTCATGGAGGTTTCGTGGCTAGTTTCGGGGTTTAGGGGGGTTTACGGTAAACCCTAAAACCGACTAATACGGTTGATGGCATAAATCCTGCAGTACCCACAATAAGGAATGTACCATAATTCCCACAGTTTAGGGTCCTTAAGGTAACGCAGGATTCGTATCATCAAACCCCTAAACCCTAAACCCTAAAACCCCAAACCCTAAACCCTAAACCCTTAACGGTAATGCAGGATTGCTATCATCAACAGCTATCAAGACTTAGGGTCCTTAACGTAACGCAGGACTTCTATCATCAGCAGTATGAAGGCCTCCGCCAACTAAAGGAGTCCAAGCGCCCAATTAGAACGGTTTTAGGTACTTATACCGAGCACAACTCAGGGTTCAGGGTTCAGAGTTTAGGGTTCAGGGTTTAGGGAACAGATTACGGTTTAGGGTTTAGGGTTTAGGGTCTAGGGAACAGATTACGGTTTAGGGGTTAGGGTTCAGGGTTTAGGGTTTAGGGTTTAGATATATAGTGCAGGCCCCAACGAAGCCTACTTATTCAGACGGTCTGTGTTTGAGTCGAGAGAAGCAGTTTGGACCTTCGCTGGTGATGCAGAGGGTTTAGGGGTTTTTAGGGTTTGGGCGTAGATTCCCTAAGCCCTAATCCCTAAACCCCAAACGTGTAGTAGGCGCTAAGGAGTTTTTGCGGGTTTCTTGAGGCTCAAGGATTTTTGGAGGGTAAGTGTTAATGTAGGAGCCTGATTAAGAAACCCTGGGTTTAGGGTTTAGGGGTTTAGGGTTTAGGGGGTGTTATCTTAACTCTAGCTACTCCACACCCCCCCCCAACCCAATAGTAACTCAATATTACATGATGAAGCCCCTCTTTCCGTGGAAGGGGCTGGGGGTCCTGACAAGCGCAGCGGGCTCGCGCACCGAGGAAAGAGAAGAAGAGAAAGAAGGACAGCCACGATGATGAGGCAGCGGGAGAGATCAGAGCCGGGCTTCTAGGGCTCAGCCAGAAACCCTAAGGCCCTAAACCCTAAGGCCCCCTAAACCCTAAACCCTAAGGCCCTAGGGCCCTAAACCCTAAGGCCGTAAACCCTAGAACCCAGGATTCAGGGTTGAAGCTCCAAGCCTTAAATTCATACGCCCCCCACCCCCCCCCCCCACCCACCCACCCACCCCAACACCCCAACACCCTACGCCCTACACCACCCGTTTTCAGAAACTCCCATCCAACCCCTCCCCCGCCAGGGCTCTGAATCCCCAACCGCTCCAAACTCTAAAGCTGCTCAATCACAGAGGTTTAAACCATACCTTAACCCACCCCAAAACCTACTTTTTTCTGGGGTCCCGAAACATTCCATGTGAGGGTTTTATATAATAAGAACCCACAAAAAAACGTAGGCTTTGGTTGGTTAAGGTAGTCCATAGTTATCGCCCCACTTTGATCTAATGCAAGACCCCTTCCTCATTTCTAGGAATGCCGTTTTAGCTATTACGCCTTGGCCCTAAACACCACAAAGCCCTAACCCAAACCGGAATTCTATTTGCCATAAAACCCTCTCAATCCTAGATCCCGGCTTAAACAGGCCCAAGCCCTAAACCCTACACAAGCCCCATAAAGACCTTTAGTCCAAACCCCAAGAGTAGGCCCGGGCGCTCAACCCCAAAACCCCAGGTTTAGGGGTTCGGGCTGTTTTTTTTGTCTTGTGGAGGCTTTGTCGGAGCTTCGAAAAGAGAGGCAGCTTCGCGAGGCTTCGCGGCCTGCTTTTGGGTTCCCGGTAGCTTTGAACCCTGAACCCTAAACCCTAAACCCTAAACACTAAACCCTAAACCCTAAACCCTAAACCCTAAACACTAAACCCTAAACCCTAAACCGTACCCGGTATACCATTACCACCAAAGCCCCAGCTCCCAGACCTCGGACCTCCGGCTTTAGCATAGGGGCCTGAAGTTGTAACCCTATTCCGTATATGGTTCCTTAGTATAGAAGCCATCCATATATATATATATATTATATATATTTTTTGTGTAGTCATGTTTAAGTCTTCAGGCCCTTCTGTTAGGGCTTGAATGGTGTGTTTTCACTCAGCGTTATCCCGCTCGGGTATAGGGCTGATGCCCGGCTAGAGGCATTTAGTGTTTAGGGTTGTTCTAAATGGCCTGCCCAAGGTTGTCCCGGCAGTTTGGGTAGTTTCGTTTCAACAGAGTTCCGATTAAGCACAGAGGCACCAATGCCGCGCCCCTAAACTCCCCTGGTCGCATCTAGAAATCCGTACGCCATGCTACAGACATTTACAATCCAAAGTGTTAACTGCTTAACTGCTAAGTCCAGAGTTTTTGGGAAGAGAGGGTTCAAACTCCATTTGCCTGGGGGTTGAAGCTTTACGCTTTACGGTTTGGGATCTCGGATCTAAATCCCTCTAAGATCCTTTAAAGCCTTGATCCCCAAACCGTTGAAACTCAAACCCTAAACAAGCCCTAGACCCTGTAGAAGGAATTCCTAAACCCTAAAACCGACTAAACCCCTAAACCCTTAAGCCTAAACCCTGAACCCTAAACCCCAAACCCTAAACCCTAAAACCCGAAACCCTCAACCCTAAACCGTAAACCCTAACACCTAAACCCTAAACAACAACCCTAAACAACAAACCCTAAACCCTAAACCCTAAACCGTAAACCCTAAAACCCAAAAGCCCTAAACCCTAAATCCTTCACCCTAGAATCTAAATCCCAAACAACAAACCCTAAACCCTAAGCCCCAAAACCCTAAACCCTAGACCCTAAACCCTAAAACCCTAAACCCTAAACCCTAAACAACAAACCCCAAAACCCTAAACCCTAAACCCTAAGCCCTAAAAACATAAACCATAGACCCTAAACCCTACAACCCTAAAACCCTAAACCCTAAACAACAAACCCCAAAACCCTAAACCCTAGACCCTAAACCCCAAACAACAAACCCGAAAACCTTAAAGGAGTTCTAACACACCCCAGCAAAACAGCAGACCGCAGGAGGCCGAGCGACGGCGGGCAGCCGAGCTGCGACCGCTTTTCTCGGGATGAGGCTCTGGAGAAAGGAAATTCCTAAAGTACGGTTTGGGGTGTACGGTTTGGGGCGTAAGGTTTAGGGCGTAAGGTTCAGGGTTTAGGGTTTAGGATTTTTCGGGTTTAGGGTTTGATAGGATTTAGGGGTTTAGGGGTTTAGGGGTTTAGGGTTTAGGATTTTTCGGGTTTATAGGTTCAGGATTTAGGGGTGTAGGGGTTTAGGGTTTAGGGTTTCGGGTGTAGCGTCAGAGCCAGAAGTTGGAACCATGCTCATCCCTGATGTCCTTCATATAAAGCATATGGAGGCCCAGCACTTCTCTTCCTAGGGTTTAGGGTTTAGAGTTTCCAGGGTTGAGGGTTTCGGTTTAGGGTTTAGGGTTTAACGGTTTAGGGTTTAAGGTTTAGAGTTTCGGACCAAAATTTGTATGTTCCAACCCTTTGGGTTCCCTGAGCGCGTTTCGGTTTGCCAGAAACCCTAAGGCTGATCTCTACGCGGTAATACTGTAATCTACCCCATAACCGTGGTTCGAAGCATTTTCGGCACCTAGATTAGCCCTGACACGGCTTAGACGTAAACCCCTCAGTTTTTCTTTGTCCCAGACATCTCTCGAACTTCTTAGACCTGAAGCCCTACACCGTAAAAGGCGTAAGGCCCAAAACTTCAAAAGCTCCTCTTCAAGACCAGCCCTCATCCATAAACCTTCCCACTACCCGTGTGGAGAGACCTACGCGCGAATACATAAAAACTAAGATCTTGAATGCAAAGCCCTAAACCTTACACCCGAGGAACCCTAAACCCCGACGGTAAACCGTGGAGAGGCGGTAATCTCCGACTCCTCCAAGACGCCGCGGCGGCGCGGCGCTGCGAAGCAGAAGAAAAAAGTGCCGGCCGTGCTTTACCACAGCAGGGACCCTTCTGAACCCTACTTCCAGCTCTCTTTTTAGGGACCTTACTGAGCTCAAGGAGTCTTTATCCCCAAGGGTCCCCTTAATCCTGGGTTTGAAAAATTAAGGTTCGGCTGTTACATGGCCTCCTGTTGCTCTGAGGCATTGTGTTGGTTTGAGGCGGGTGTAGGCAGCAACACCAACAACAAGCACCAGTACAACTACAAGTAAACAAACGAGTACCACTTCTGCTGCTGCTTTTGCTGTTGCTGCTACTACGTCGACGACTACTACTGCCTTTACTACTGCTGCTGCTGCTGCTGCTGCTAGTGCTACACCCAACTGCTGCTGCAACTTCACGTACTACTACGAGAGCAGTAGTACTGGTCCATACACATTACCACGAGAATTTTGAACATACAGTTCCGATGCAGGTCTGAAGCTAGTGGATCTGCTAAAGACAACCCTAGATTTTCATAGTACTTGCATCCTTGTTCAGGTTAATTGCCAATGCAAGCACGTCTTACGATAACAACAACCGCAACAACCGCAACATACAGTGGCAGCAACACAAGCAAGAAGACGCAGACACATCAGGGTCTTTCACTTGCCTAAACCCTCAACCAAAACCAAATCCCGTAACCCTCAACCTCGAAGCATAAATTTCCGGCCCTCAAGCGGCCACAGTAATTCAAACCCCTACAGGACTTCCTCATGAGCATCTTCTTCTTGTTACAGAACCTTGTAAAACCTCCTCATAAAAAGGCCCGCAAAAATTAAAAATAATTCACTGAACTTCATAATATACCCTAAACCTAAACCCTAAACCCTAAACCCTAAACCTTATTCAAAGCCCTTGTCTGCCGAGTCCGCCACGGCCGCTGGCGTGTTTCGGGCAGCGCTCACCGTGGCGCAGAACGTCGGCGAGCCAGGCAGCTCGACATCCCCAAATTTTTCGCTGTTTAGGGTTTAGGGTTCGGGGTTTAGGGTTTAGGGTTTAGGGTAAATAAACTTCCTCCTGCAATAAGGAGTCTAAATGATGGGGGGTGCGGCCTTTAGAGAAGGGGGATGTATTAAGCAGGGGGTCTACATTTTTGTTCCAAGCCCTATCGTGGGCCTGTAAAGCTCGAGATTTTTCATCATGCGCTTTTGCAGAATACCTTAAACCTTCAACCCAAGCTCCGAAAATCCTAGTCTAACTGCCCGAAACCCTGTGCCCTACACCATGAGCCCGAAACCCTAAACCCAAGTTCTAA
>CAJNJA010066486.1:5015-22815 GCA_905231915.1 Symbiodinium necroappetens
CACACATATATATATACACACATTATACTTGTATATACATATACAGACACATATGACCATTTAGCACGAAGCCAGGTCAGCCCTCGCAAACAATCCGGCTCGAAGACGGACGTGTGGGGTGCCGGTGGCGGAGGCATGGAGAGCTTCAGGCTTACAGGGTCGGAAAAGGTGTTTCGTTTTAGGGTCTAGGTTTTAGGATTCCGGGAATTATGTGCTGAAAGGGTGCAGGGTTGGTAAGGATTGTCCTACTATGAAAATCATGATTTTCTGGAACAGACGGTTGCAGCTCGCACCATCGCCGAGACTATTCCTCTGACCAAGCCCGTCGCCATTCCGGGCGCAATTTGTTGACCATCGTTGTCGTTTTTGTTGGGTGTCCATGCTTCCGCGTTGGTTAGTTTCCGGGACTTGCTGGTCACAATGTTGGTACTTGATGGTCCTGCTGGATAGCGTCCGAAGCTAGCCACGCTATTCTGCATAACCGACGAAGCTTTGTCCGACAGGAGCTTAAGATTCAGCAAAGATTATGATTTTCCAGGCGCAGTGTTGAGGTAAGCTGTATCGTGATATTTCAACGGTCCCGGGTTCTGCCAGTTCTACAAGGTGATTCCTTCTTCGCCGAGTCCTTCGGTGATGGCGGAGATGATGGCGAGGAGAGCGACGATGATACGCTTGTCAGGGATCGCTTGGCACAGGTGTTCTCGCAAGCGCCCAACATTTTCAACAGATCAGTCCAGAAGCAAGGCTAAATGTCAATACAGCCTTGCAACATACTTCTACTTCGCAGACGGTGTATGTTGGCGAAACCTGGAAGGTTACCCCTGTTCTCACAACAACCCATAGATTCCATAGATGTCAAACACCCATGCACCGTTATGCCACGTGTGGAAGTTTACATAGCCATCGGACAATCGCGGCCGTGGAAACATGCCTCAAGTTTGTGGTTCCTTGGTGTTGCAATGTAGCATCCGACATAGGCAGACGGCTTCGCTTGACTAGTAGTGCACACGCTAGAGGCAGAGTCTCCAACAAGGACTGCGCACGTTCGAATTCGATTTTCCGCAATCCTGTAAGGGATTCCTATGTAGAATAGCGCCCGTGGCTGCTGCCAACGAGTGCGTCGGCTGAGGCCCTGTGGGCTTCCAGCCCCAGTTGTAAAGCCCAAAGGGCTTTCAAGATCCAAATCCCCTTACTCTTAACTTAAAGGCCCCAAACGCCCTGTATAGATAAGCCCAAGCCCCAAGCAGAGGCCTTCCGGGCTCAAGGCCCCAAAGCCAAAGCAAGGCCACCCCCTGGAGCAGATTGCGTCTCCTTCGTGACATTGCGCGTGGCGGTGGGAAAGGAAACCGGGTTTCAGTGCTCTGTCCCGAAACCCTCCCATAGATTTGTTCGCGTCGAAGGCTGCATCAGTCCGTTTTGTGCGCTCGTAAACCTACCACGCGTGAAGGTTTATCATATGGCCAGGCATGGGAACGGCGCCGACTGCCTTCGACGCAGAATCGGCTCAATCCACTCGCTTCCTTACTAGGTACCGTAACTACATCTTCCGTGCCGTGCGTTGGGAACTCAACCAATGGCTGGGCGCCCAGCAGTGAGGCATGATATGTGTGGGTTGAAAAACGCCGCATCCATATACCCGCATAAGCCCCTGGGACCGTTCAATACACATGTGTGCGAAGAGCACACATATACCGCAATACATACATGTCTGCAAAGATTACTGTTTGTAGTTTGTTTTGCGTTTGCTTGCCTGTGTTAGCTCGGCTATTGCGTGTATGTATAGTGCTTCTAATAGCCTTTATGTGCAGCCAAGCTGATTTTACCATCCATCCACCCACCCACGCACGTGCAAGCGTACGTACCTACCTACCTACCTACCTACCTGCCCGCCCGCCCGCCCGCCCGCCCGCCCGCCCGCCGACCGACCGACCGACCGACCGACCGACCGGCCTACTCACCAACCTATACCTAGACCTACCTACCTACCTACCTACCTACCTACCTAACTAACATACATACATACATACATACATACATTCGTATTTGCATTCATACTTAGATACCTACATGCTTACATGCTACTTATCTCCCTCCCGCCCTGCCTGGCCTCCCTGCTTACCTGCCGAAGTTTCCTACCCTTCCTTCCTGCCGGGCCTACGTGCGTACGGAACACATACATAAAAACATGCATGCTGTTTGGGGGCATCGTTCCAAGCTGAACTGGAGAGGTTGAGAACAACAGTGTCGGGTGGGACATGTGGAGGGGTGTGTGCCAAAGTGGACAGGTCCCCTACGCTTGCCACACGAGCCACTAGACTACCATATTAAGAGATTGAGATGTTATGATGTTAAGCTTGAAAGTGAAGATAACCTGGATCGTGTGAGGCGTGGCTCACCACACCCGATGCAGGGAGGTTGCTTAGAGGCAAGCCCAAGCTTCATGCCTAAATCTTCCCGTCAATCCTAGACTCTACCTCCTGTCCCGCACAGAAGCAGGCTGCTACCCCAACACCTGAAGAGTTGTTGTGGCCGCAAAGCATAGTGAAGCTAAGGGGCCTCCCCACTGTAAGGATCCCGAAACAGGGCCTCTTCGTCAGGACCCTTGACAGGAGCGAACAGTGCCCAGGGTTCAGGGCAAGGGTTTGTTCCTTACCTGCACGTTCGACTACTAAGCTCGCGGTGGCTCCACAGGGAGGATCTTTCCGTTTTCTGCACATGTGGACACAGCGTTCTTTGAATAGCCCAAATAAAAGCAGCACCAAAGCACATTATAGCATCACATATCACCTTCTAAAGCCTGAAACAAGATAAAAGAATAGTGCGCCTCGAATCAAGCCACCTTCAACACGCGCCCCTCGTACCATGAGGCCGAGCCATCCGAGACACCGAAATCCCTATCTCGTCGTGGCGCTTTGGTGGCCTCCAGTTAACATAAAGTAGCCCCATCAGGATTTCGAAATCCTTCTCGTGATTTAGGGATTGGGATTTAGAGAAGTAGTGTTGAAGGTGTTTTGCGTATAATTACGTAAGGGCTTTTGTAATTACGTAAGGGCTTTTGTTTCTTGAAACTAAAGACTATAGGGTCCATAAACTTGAATGGGATGTCTATCTCATCCACGCAGTGTTCCTGGATCCCAAGTGGCATCCTCAGAACCGTGGCTCAACGTACCCCTGGTGTTCCGCAATTTCTTGTGCAAGGACCTTCGTGTTCTGACTTTCGGAATTCTGGGCCCAGAACGACACATCTTTTGTTGCTTCGGCCGTTTATCTCGCAGGGTTGTGAAGTTGATGCATGCACTAGACACATTACCAAGCATCGCTTGGCGCCCAGCACCAACGCAGTATAGGTCGGTCGAATTCTTTGGTTACAGTACTTTCTTTGTAGCTGCTTTCCTCGGCCGGACTTATTCAAGTAAATAAGCAAATGTCGAGTGAATCAAGATTGAGACCTGAGCCCATTGTTGCACAGCTGTTGTTCGGTCAAGTTGTGGAGTTGTGGAATTCCTGGCCGGGACAGCAGCCAGGGTAGTGGCACCGGCACCCAAGCTGAGGCACCGCATACGCTAGCCTGGGGCAAGATTCTCGTCTACAGGCCGTGCATGCATCAAGATCTTTCGATGATAAAAGAACAACCTTTCAATGATGCAACAAGGAGCGATCACGACACTTCAATGTCGTAGCCACGTGTAGGTGGGTAGTGGTAGGGCAGCGGCACTTAGACAAGCATGACAAGAGAAACAGCTGAAGTGGAAAGCCATGATAACGCCAGATTGGTCTAGCATTGACGCACAGTCAACTATTTCTGTGCTGTGAATGCACGGCTCTGAGTTCCGCGGCATTTGGAGTAAGTCTTGTAGGATGTAAACCAGGTCATATGGCCCTCTGGTCATGTTTTCCATGGCAGCCTCTGCGAATCGTGAGTTGAAGATTTCTTGACATCCACTGCTGTGCTTACTTTGCAGACAGATGATTGCTGTCTCATACATACTTAGCCCTTACAAGTAACACACCTGCGCAGATGTGAACATTGTAAGCCCTACACCAAGAGGACTGGGTCTTCAGCCCGAGTTGCAATGCTCCCCCCAGCCGCTCGCCCGGTATCCCAGGCACAAAGGCACCCTGAAACAGTAAGACATGTGCCCACTCACACAGACACATTAATATCTGTCTATGTGTCGATCTGTCTGTCGATCGATCTATCTATCAGCTATCTATCCATCTAGCTACCTATCTCTGTATGTTTATCTACACATGTACACGCACACACAGCGACAGACACAGACAGACACAGACACACAGACACACACACACACAGATACACAGACACACACGCCCACATATATATATATATGTATATATATATATGTATATATATATATGTATATATATATGTACATATGTATCTATATATATATATGTAAATTCAGTGTCTCTTGATTTTATTTGTGTTGAATAGCTTCGCGAATGCGGCAAACCATACGAAGAGACTAAGGAGAATTTCCATATGCGCACACAGGCACACACAAACACCAGCACAAAGAAAGAAACGCACTTACGTATACGCGTTTAGGTAGTAGTGTGTATCCTGACGCATGTATGTATGTATGTATGTATGTATGTATGTAAGTATGTATGTGTGTATGGATGTATGCATATATACATGCATGCGAACGATGTATAAGTGCGCGTGCGCGATGGCTGTTTGGTCCTGCAGTCTCGTCCAACGAAAGCTCGGCCAGGATTCATATGGAAGTCTTGAAGCAGGGAGCGGCGGAGCCACTCCCAGCCGAGGTGATACTTGCAGGGTTCTTCATCGCTGGTTTAGTCATCTGTCGGTATGAAAATTTTCGTCTCGGGGCGTCTTCAATCGCAACCAAGCTCGAAGTCCTGAACCCTGTCGACCAGGATTTAAGATTCCTGCGCCATTTCTTTGACTTCTCAATTTCCTGGAATTTTGGATTGCTTGTGAAGGTCTGGTTAAGCCTTCGCTTGAGCAACTCCCCGGTTTATGATGGCTTGTCTTAACGCAGGACTTAGGATGCTGTGAAGAAGTGCTTCATTCTATGCCAGTTACCTGGGTGTTTCGCTGCTGCAGTTACGCAAGAAGTCCTGACCTGGTGGCACCCGTCTTGACAGTCGGGGTATGCGTTGCTTGAGACAGTCGTGCGGCATCATTCCCAACCTCTCAAGTGTAACACATACCATCATAAGACCAAGTTCTTGTCCTCCACTTCGAGCGAGGGTCGAAGCCCATCAAAGACCAAGACATTTCGTAATCTGTGCAGGTGAGCACTCCACCCCAAAGGCTGCGGGAGCCAGGCAGCACAGTTTGCATATGAACCGAATCCTCCTCATGCCGGAAACTAGGTGTTTCAGGGCTGGTGTTGGCCCAATGAGGATACGTGATAAGTATAGTTGTTTGTCGATTTTGTCACGGTGGTGTGTGAGTCTTACGCGCTCAGCCTATTTGGTGAGCGCAACGCATGGTAGCAGAGGGCCATGACTTAAGCGTGTTTTATCGCGTTTTGCAGCTAGTATCAGCCAATTTCCAACTCCCCCCCCGAAAGCCCACCTCGTCATGGGCGGGGCTAGGATGCTCACGCGGCGACAGACCTTCGCCGAAGGCGAGCAAGACTACCCAAGTAGCTCGGACGCGTACTATTGTGGGACCCAGGGTTTACGTATTGTTCTCGGGTCTTGTGCCGGATGACACGCGACCCTTTTGAGCTTTCGGAGTTTTGTCTGTCCGAGCTGTTTGCAGAGCTTAAGATCATGCCCATGAAGATGTTAACTACTCCTACCCCCTCCCCCTTACCCCCTTTCCCCAAACAGACGGGGCCTTGCTAGACTCGTGGTAAGCTGAATTCCGGGCCGAGCAGATAAGGGAACAAGGCTGGAGTCAGCTGTTTTGGTCTTATTTCGTTGCCGCCCGAATTATAGCCAAATCAGTGACAAATTAAATAAAGCAATAATTGTACGGACCTGAAGGACAACAGCAGACCCGAATAGAAGGCCCAAGCAGAGCGCTACAAGTGCCAAATTCAGCTTTTGCCGGCAGATAACAAGGATTCCCCGATGCCCTGACATGACAACAACGACAAAATATACCCGACAAAGCAGATCGGAAATAAGCTTATTTGGGTCTTATTTTGGGTTTCATAACATAAGGATACTGTTGGGGTGGGGGGGGGGGGTTGGGGTAAGGGTAGTTAGCAATTTCCCGATAAGATGTGGCAAAGAGTTCTCCCTTTGGACCCGCCTTCAATGCAACGTGGGAGTCTCGAGCTTCATTTGTTGAGCTAAAGGTTGGGCGCCCGACATCCGTGGTTTCGCTTCACTACGTGGCCGTGAGTAAACCAGGTTGCACAGTTTCTGCACGGGTCTGATGGGGTGCAAAAATGTCCTTTAGAAACTTTAGAGGGCTTTGCGAAGCCAGGGCGACAAAAGGCTTCAGATAGTAGCTCAGAGGCCACACTGTAGTACTCGTAACAACTGAATCACAGCTCTAGCCTCTTCCGAGGCAAGTTCTCGACTTGGACCATCGAACAAGACGAGGACAACCTGCCAGCGCAGGCTTTGGTCTTGCACTCTATTATGCAGCTATTGGGGCCCTTCATTATTCCTAACAGTTTCAGATTCATTCAGACTTGCCGGATGGAAGCTTGCACGTTCGCGGCCAGAGTGTCCGAGACTAATCCCAGAGTTTCCTAAGCTAAGGCTGCAAAGTAGCATCCCTGTTTTGAATCAGGAGCTCCCAAGAACAAATCCCCGAACTCTGCAACACACACACACATATGAGGACACCATGACTGGCGCTTCCTTGGTCGTCAACTTACTAGCAGACGTCTCTCCTGCTGGTGTTCTGCCTCTGGCCTATGGCATGTCAGGGACAGGTCGCGCAGCTCATGTAATTCGAAGGTTCAGCGTTTAGGTTAGGCTTTTCCCAGTATGGAGTGGCTGCTCTTTTTTGCAGGGTGGGCCCTAATCAGCCGAAGCCTTGTTCGTACTTGTCGCACCCTGTGTGGCAATCAATTGTCATGTGCTTTGGGATCACTATATTATAAATACTATATGAATGTTCGGACGGTTGAAGCAGCGAGATTGAGTTGGGCTCCTTTTTCAGTCCTTCGGGCTTGCAGCCGCAAAGTTGATGCCGGAAGCATATCGGGTTGTACTTTGATAGCCGTGCACGTGTGTCCATGTGAGGCTACATCCCTGCCGTCGTGTTGCTGATGCTGCCACAGACTCAGCAGAAAGGCTTCCACGATTCGGAGCCTCAGGCTGCTTTTTTCGACATGGTTTGTTATGTGACATGCACGAGCCTCGTTGCACTCAACTGGAAGAAGCCGATCAATTATCAGGCCACGTCTTTCTTTGACACGTTTGTAGCTACGAGTTATGGATGCGTCTTCTCACGTTCTACATTGAGGATAGTGTCCTGTCTGAGTCCATAATTAAACTTTATCCGACTTTAACCTCAAGGCGCGGCGCTGCATGTCACCACTCCCAGCTTTTACCCTGGTTTGTTAAATGCACGTGTCCAGACTCCAGACCTTCGACCCGCATCTAGGCAGGAACGTACTGAACGATTTTCAGAATATTCGAGTGGTAATCCTCTAGAAAAGCTTGCTACCACATCTCGAAGCATTTGTTGCTGTACTTCTGCCATGAATATCTTGGCTGCCATGATGCTTGTGGGCCTGTGTGTAAGGGTTGAAACTTCCAAGGTTTGCCTGTGGGGCTGGCTACTCCATGTATCTGATCTCTAGGACGATCGAGATCTCAGGTGCGGGCTTTATTGTTTGCATGCTGTTAACGAGCTCAAAGGAGCGTGGACAGAATAAAAGGGCATGCCAGTGCGGCCACCGGCCTTTAAAAGTGGAGAGGCGTCAACATCCCACCCAAGCAGTCATGGAATCAAAGTCACAATGCGCCGAATTCAGAGATGGACACTTCCTTGTTATAAGGAGGTTTGAGCGAGTCAGGAGATACAGAGAAACAGAGAGAGAGAGAGAGAGAGAGAGAGAGAGAGAGGGAGAGAGAGAGAGAGATGGATGGTCGCTAGCACAGTTTGCGGGAACGAGTCTGCAACTCCTATAGTAACATGCTTGATGTGTCTTCGCTTGTGCAGACTCCGACCCGCCGACTTCGAAGAACGGGCATCCCTAAAGCGCCAGAGAAAGGAATAGCAAAAGCTGCAGTCATCTAACAGATGCCATGCAGAGTTGCAAGGGTGCCTGGGAGGGTAGTTCAAGCCTCCGCGCGTATCATGTTGCAAATCCTCCAGCAATTGGCTTGGAAGGGGTGAAGAGCTACGATCGGATATGGGAGCGCTGCGTTGGTGAAAGGAGCCACCCTGGCAGCAGGCAGTGTGACTTCGGTGTAAGCTTGCAGAAGTTCGTGAGGCTTCTGGAGATTGTTGCGAAGAGGGCCCCGGCCCAGCAATCCCAAACACCATTCCTCCGAAGCATGCAACAGAGCCCATGGTCCAAACATGGAAGAAGTACGACAGATATGCAGGCTCTACTTTCCTAGCCCACAACATAATATGTAGGCCTCCGCATCTAGCGTTTCTGCAAGAGAGCATGGCGGATGTCGGACTTGAGACTGAGGCATGGTACACGGGTTCGCAGTTTTTTTGACCATAGCAGAAGTTCGCTGGACTGGGGCTGTAGGAATTCCTAGGTTTGAGATCCAAACCAAGTTCCACCCAGTCTGCCAGCTTGTCATCGCAAGTTCGTGTCACTTTTAGCGCTTGTGCCGGAAGAGCTGGGCTGACAGCAACAAGAGCCTTCGACAGCCTCCTTTCGCCGCAGCTGTGATAGCCTGGCAGGGGAGCTATGGAAGTATGAAAGCCACAGGCTATCTTGTAACAGTTGCGATACTATGTTGTATGCATACATGTGGGGTTTGCTAGTTGTCGCCGTATACCTCGCCTGACTTCGTCGAGTGAGTGCCAAAAATGTATACATGTATGGGGATATATGTGTTATAATTGCTAATGCATAGAGTCGGCTCCACAGCCATAGCTGTAAACATTCGGGAACCAGGAAACAAAGGCATGCTCCTCGGAATTGGAGCGTAGATTCACCCAAAGAGAATTCCAGCATGTCCTCAAGTGGGGAGTGGAGTGGCGCAATGCGGAGATCCAGATGTTTCTCCTCCGCATCTGCAGTGCTGCAGCAAACGAGACACCTGGCTTTTTGTTTGGTGTTTCTTTGGGGTGAACCGTTGACCTTGGATTTAGACTTCGTCATAGTGTCCTACATGGTCCAGGAGTGCACATCAGCTGGATGGTTTGAAATACGAATCGTGAGCCAGGAATGAACATGAGCTCGAACGACCAGCGACATCTTGACCCCGTCCCGCCGGAGCGGTGGTGCGTGACAAAGCACGACTTGAAAGACACTCGGGCCCATCTGCGCTTGAAGTCGCATACTAGGCTCAGGCCGTGATGGGAGGGAGGTTCAGCTTCCCACTTCAGGCGTAGCGTTCTAAGAGTTCCGAGGACCTCCAGAGCGAAGTGATGACAGCACTTCAGCAGAAGAGGATCACGCCGCCCCCATCCAATGGTGGCTTTGACAGGTATGGTCCAAGCATCTATGTGGTCACGGAGCAGTATATCAAGCCAACCACGCAGGGGACACATTTCAGTTGGGCTCTGAAAAAGCATCCGGATGGCCTGGACTGTGACGTCTTCATCAGCCATGCTTGGCAAGAGGGCATCTTCGAGTTCCTGGAGAAGGTGCCTAGGCCTTTGACCCGAGGATGTTTATTCTCTTCTCCTGAGTTGGCTTCATAGTCATCCGCAGTAAAGCTGGAACCTAGGTACTGAACTCATGGCCAAACCCTGCGCGGAATGCTTGGTGTTGCATGCTGGCGAATCCCCAGAATTTGAACATTGCGGCGTTGCTGCGATCACCGAGCCAATCACCCTTTGCCCGTGCATTGGAGCAGGCTACGTACGTGCTTGCGGTGCCCAACCACAAAGCCAGTATTTACACCCGGCTTCTTAGCCAGTGTTCAGTTTCGTGTTGATTTTTTGTGGTTTGGGAGTCCGTAAACCGGATCCTTGTTTCTTTCCTTCTCACGGGGACTCAGGCTTTGGTGTGCATATGAAGCCCATCTTGCATCAGAGCAGGGCAAGGTCATTCTTATCGCAAGAAGGCCCATTGGACATGACTATTTGCAAGCTGTGCCATGCCTCATGGTGGCGACTGCACTTGGTGCAGTCATCGGAGTCGTCATCCGCAATTTTGCAGGGGATCGCATTCGCACGGATGCGAACCTCACCTGCATTATTCTCCTTGTGGCCGTTTTGTTGCTGGGTGCCCTTGTCCACGGCCCGCAGAAGCGCCGTGCTATGAATCTCTGTGGAGTTGCCTGCTCCGCGTCCTTGTTCTTCTCCTGGAAAACACATCACTTTTGGCTTCCTTTGCCAACAGGATGTGAGATTGTGCCTCAGATCCAGCAGCATTGGGTGATAGGCATTGCGCTTTGCGGCTTTTGGATGGCCGAGGCTGGCTGCTTCCACATGAGGTCTTCCCAGAGGTTAAGTCTTGCTTTGTGGTTCAATCAAGATTAGCGCAGAATTAAGCCGTAAAGTCGTAGAGCCCCGCTCCCAACAATTATTAAATGCAGTCAGGACGGCAGTATGGACATAGGCAGCCAGAAGATTCCTGGGTAGATATCGGTGGTCAATTTTTCCTTCAGAGGAAGGCTTTCCGCTTGTTGAGTAGATGGCTCAGGGCCTCGGGGACAGACCTCCTCCGAAGGCGGACCGGATAGGCAGCGAATCGCTCGAGGAGGAAGCGGTGCAGTTGAACCGTGGGCTGGAGGCCAGACATCTCAATTAAATTACTTGCAGATATTTCTGTCACTGAATGAACTTTCTGATATTGACGACGATGACGATGTGAATAACAATCAACTCAGCTGCAGACCCCAATGGCAAAAAGAAGCTGCCTTATAATTGCCGAAGTACAATGAGGGACACGGACACGCACTGGCCTGGGTGGGACACCGACCGGAACATCGACCAATTTCACCCACAGACATCGAGCTGGACAGGACAGTCAGTGTCCCGGGACAACAAACCGGGTCTCGACCGCGACACGGCCGGAACAGGCACGACCAGGACCACGACCATAACACCGACAATTAAAGTATCAACCAGCACACTGATGGAGACCCTGACAACACCGCTAGATGGCTACACCAGCCCAGACACTGACCGTCCAGACTCTTGGGCGCTTTCTCCAAACTCCGCACCCCGACTGCGTAAGTGATGATCCCAAAACTGGTGGATGTTAGATAGTGGGCATCACAACATGGCCATCAGAACATCATTGCCACACTCACAACCATCACCATTGCCATTATGGATGGGAGACCATTGCCATTATGGATGGGAGACCGGTAGTTGTTTTTGCTATTGTCTCGGTGACGGCTTATTTAGACGACGTTGGCTTGAGCCTTGAGCCCCAACGCAAGCTGAACTTTTCGCTTCCCGCAGCAATCTCGCATAAACCGTTCATCCTTTGGCCGTTATTTCCGATGGAGAGAGGGCCCACAGGCACGTTGGCACGCATCACAGTCATTGCGACATGCAGTTGTTAGAATCAGACAACGTTTCTCTGTCACAATAATTATTGCACTCCCGATGACGACCGATATCCAGTGACATCTCATGCACACGATACCAGTCCCTTTGACACCGGCATAGACCGCCATCACTCGAGCATACCTCTCATCAAAGCGCCGAAACAATACCAACCCAGTAGACATCATGGTTGTGGTACTTCGAAAAGGCCATCGGCTAATGATGAACGCATCTGGCTCCTGGTCAGGACCAAGCGTCTGTCGAGTTTGCAACGTGCACCCAGGAATCGGATGCTGTCCAGATTCGGGCGGAAATAGGCGATTCCTTCTACCAGGCGGATGTTAAATACAGTCAAGGAGACTAGGGCTAGGGCGTTGGTTCGGTCTTGTCGTACTGACATGTTGTGTTCTGCTTGCTGGAAGTGATTGTTCGGATGGTCAAAAGCGCTGTGTGGTAGCGGAGGCCTTGTGAGTGATTTCAACATAGCAGCCCTATAATGTAGGCCCTAATGGGTCTAAGCGTCCGCGGCTATTAATGGTGCAGCGGCTCTGGGGTTTGCAGTGTAGCATTCATGTAGCTATTGTTGTTTATGCCGCTTCTTTTGGTGATAGTGCTGTTGTTGTTATTGGTCGTTTGTTGCTGATGTTGTTGTTGTTGTTATTGTTGTTGTTGTGGTCGTCGTCGTCGTGGTGGTGGTGGTGGTGGTTGTGGTTGTTGTTTCTGCTGTTGTTGTGTGGTCGAAGCCGTGGTCGTTTTTTGGTGGTGGTCGTTGTCGTGGTCTTCGTCACGACGTCGTCGTCGTCGTCGTCCTCCTCCTCTTCCTCGTCGTCGTGGCGGTTGTGGTTATGGCGGTTATGGTTGTGGTGGTTGCTGTTGTTGTGCTGCTCTTCTTTTGATCGTGGTGGGTAGAGCAGAGATGCTGTGACTGCCGTGCGATGCCGCTGCTGCTGCTGTGCTTCCGGTGATGGTGTGGGTGTACACCGGTGTGGGCATTTGATTGGCTCTCTTGACTCCAGTTATTTCTCTTGCTGGAGATTCTCAAAATGCTCAGAAACCCGTAATAGGGGAGCATGCCTCTAAGTCTTGGCAGAACTGGAAGAAGCGGCCCGGTCTGGACTGGGGAATTTTACCCCTGACTCTAGTTTTTTTCTAATACACAGTAAGCTCCTATTGCAGAGGCACGCTAAGTTCTACTTTTTGGGTGACCCCGAGGTGGATCACTCTATCAGCGTGCTTCTCTCCGCTGGAATGTCCACTCCGACGCTGCGGTCCATCGCTGATGCAGGACACCCCAGCAACCACGTATCCCGAGCCGGCAATGCGCTGTCAACATGCTTCATAGAGTTATGAGAGTAAATGCTTGATGCACTCAACGATTCGCCATTTCTGCCGGAAGCCTGTGCAGTCCGCTAACTTTAGACATGTAACTGTGCAGTGGTTTTTTAAGATCGAAGTTCGTCTATGCCGTCTCTACCTGCTCGTCCGGAGCCGCACTACCTGCTCGTCCGGAGCCGCAAAGAGTTTGCTCTTACCATCTTCGTTGGCGAAGATCACACCGAGCCGATATAGCCAGGGCAAAGAGGATGTCCTCGTGCGGGTTTTGCCTGCACAGCCACGACTGCACGATGGTTCAAATTAGGGGCCAGAAGGCATCAATGATTCAAGCTTTAGGCGTGCCTAAATTGTACCCAGCGGCGTCCGCGAGCTCCCGATCCGGCAGTTGTGTCGATACTTCCGGCGGTGTGACATCCGAAATAACCGAATGATCCCAACAAACGTTCGAGGTTGCACAGCCATGCCGTGCTGCATACTGAAGAGAAATGACATGTACAACCCTCCTGAGAGGCTCGCTTGGCTGTTCGGAAATGGGTTTTTGCCATTCAACTCATGGTTCAAGAACTCCAAAAGCTCAGCTCGCATGGTTGGAATTTTGAGAAAATGGCCATCATGTCTGCTTGCTGACATGCGTGTGTAGCATGTTGCCAAGTCAGTGTTCAGTGTTGATGAGTGTTCTCTATGACAAGCAACCGGCCGAGCGTTCGCTCTGAACAAGTTGCAAGCAGGCGTTAACATTGATGGCGCTGGTCACTACGAGATCACAGTGCCCTTCGTGCTCTTTGCCTGCACCGTGGGGTTTGTTGACTGTTGATGTGCTAAATGTTCAAGGGTGTGAATAATGGTTTGACCCTCAAAGCATGTTGCAGTGGTGGACTGTTAGACGAGGCTTCTTCCTGAGACATCTCGTAGAGTTTCGGTGTTCTGGCAAAAACTGCAAAGCCGAAATTTTAGTAGACCTGCCGGAGCTACAGTTTTTGGCTTCAATGCTGCGGTCTCATTGTTGCCCCAGAGCGATGGCATTTCTATGCAAGGGTGCATGTCTGCTCATTTCAGCTTGCCTTAATGTTTGTCATCCGAGGTGCTTGGTACCCATGATCGTGGTAAATATTGCGCGCGTCTACCTGGCGGCTGTGTATATGCAAGATAAGCAGCACTATCGAGCCATCGTGTCCATGAGGACGACAATATGTTTGGCCAAAGCGTGCCTTTTGGTATTGATCTGGAGAAGTTGCCATGAGGAACGGGCTTTCATCTTCAAGATGATTACCAAGCTGGCGGCCGTCATGTTGCCATGCCTGCGTCAGTTTGTCCTTTTGTAAAAGTTTTTTCATGCGCAGCAGAAGACGGATGTCTCTTAATATCATTAGTGCGCCACTTCTTTTCCCAACCCATCAACCGTCGCGCAGGTTTTTCATATCTGCATGCGAACGGCTTCGCAGCCACCTTGGTACTCCATACGATCCAACTTTCCAAGTTGCCATTGGCCACATGACTTTCGTCGTCATGCTGGGTTGCGCCCTGCTTGGGATGAAGGGCATCGCGTGCCTTCCGGGTGGTCGCTACGTTTTGCAGTTCTTCCTGTGCCCCTCGGACGCATTGCAAGTACAGTCCTAGACTTCAAGGCCTAATTAGTCCTTCTAGCCCTGTCTTGCTCGAGTACTCCAGGCAGAGGCTGTCCGCGACTACCTTCAGACGGGTGGAAATCGAGGTGCCTAGGCCCTGCCAGGGTCTCTTCGGGCGTGCTACCTCGCTACCACTACCTCACAACCGTTACTATTGCGATCAGTACTATTACTGGAAGGTGTACTTGACCAGGACCAGTACCACGGACGTTGCCATGCGGGAGCCCAGAGTCCAGGTACTAGCAGTAGCAGTAGCAGCTGCAGTAGTAGAAGTAGAAGTAGAAGTAGAAGTAGAAGTAGAAGTAGAAGTAGAAGTAGAAGTAGAAGTAGAAGTAGAAGTAGAAGTAGTGGTCGTAGTAGTAGTAGTAGTAGTAGTAGTAGTAGAATTAGTAGTAGTAGTAGTAGTAGTAGTAGTAGTGGTAGTAGTAGTAGTAGTAGTAGTGGTGGTACTAGGCATTAGTTTGAAGTTCCTTAAACCGATCGTGCGGTGGCGCGGTCGTACGAAAATCTGGACAGCCAAGCGCAGCCGAGCGCAGCGGCGTCGTAAGCCCTAAACCAGTCATTTCTCCGGGGCAGTAGGTCTGATGTAAGCTCAGATGGTGGGGCGGACATACAAAGGAGCTCAAACAAGCACCCCAACCCCCTCAGGCCTTCAACCCCAAACCCGAGAGCCCTAAACCCTAAACCCCTAAACCCTGTAGTTGCAGTATCCTCAAGAAAGGTCCGAGACATCAACCAGCTGGCAAAGCGCATGATCGCCGAGCTCCGTGGCACCGTCGGACAGCTGCAGCTCGGCTTACTCCTCAGGGTTTGGGGCCTAAGGGTTCAGGGGTTTAGGGCTTTGGGGTTTGGCGGCTTCAGGATTAAGGGGTTCAGGCCTTAGCGTTTAGGGCTTCCGGGTCTAGGGTTTAGGGATTTAGAGTTTCGGGTGTCGAGCTTATGGGTTGAGGTTAGGGTTCTTTCACGATTCTGTACGCGGGTCAGACTTTTGTCCTCAGCCAGGCTTGAGCTAGCATTAGTTCTTTATGAGTACCCATACGGTTATGCAGCTGATGAACACGTTTGTTGGATAGTGTTGGTTTTCACAACATGGTGGCTTCTCCACTTAAGCATCCGGGTTCAGGGGTCAAATTTTAGGGCTTTTGGGTCTAGTTTCGTGAGCCCCAAAACCAGAACCTTCTGAATTACCAAGCCTAAACACCCCTTTGTGGTGGTGGACAAGATTCGGATAGGTCGCTTACGCTTTGGGTTCGGGGTCGGGGGATAGGGTTTAGGGGTTTACGGTTTAGGGTTTAGGCGTCTGAGGTTCAGCTTTTTTGGGTTTTATGTCTTGCGTTTTGCCTTTGAGGATGAGTGGCCTCAGTCTATTTCGGGAATCCGTTTTCTCGAGTTTTCCGTCGCGGGGTTTGGGTTGGAGTCTCATTACAGCTAAACCCTAAACCCTAAACAATAAGTCTGATTATAGCTAAACCCTGAGTCTCATTAAAGCTAACCCCTAAACCCTAAACCCTAAAGCTTATAAACCCTAAACCCTAAACAGACCCCTTTTTGAAAGGGATCGGCCAGAAGTATCGGGGCGGTTTAGACCCGAACTCGAAAAAAATCCTGGGCTCCGACTCATACCATAAGCCCGTAGCAGTTTAGGGTTTAGGGTTTCAGGGTTTAGGAGTTTAGGGTTTAGGGTTTCAGGGTTTAGGAGTTTAGGGCTTAGGGTTTTAGGGTATTTTGGGTTAGGGGTTAGGGCGGTTAGGGTTTAGGGTTTAGGGTTTAGCGACCCTTGCGAAGAAGGACCCCGAGTAACGGAAACGCTTTTCAGGACGCCTCGCAGGACCACTTCATCCTACGGTTGATGATATAAATCCTGCAATAGACTGGGCTTTTCACACTACTGTTGAAGATTTTAGGGTTTAGGTTTTAGGGCTTCCTGCATTACCTTAAGGACCCTAAACTATGCGAATTGTTGAATATTTCTTGTAATTGTGGGTACTGCAGGATTTATATCATCAACCGTAGGTAGTATTGGGGAGACCCCTTAAAGGGGGGACCCTTCTCAACCCTACCTTCTTGGCTCTCTTCACAGGGACCTGATTGAGAGGGTCCGTATCCCCAAGGGTCCCCCCTAAACCCCATAGACCCTAAACCCTAAACCCATAGACCCTAAACCCTAAACCCATAGACCCTAAGCCCTAAACCCGAGCCGTACAACAGGAACCCGTAAAGCGCCCCTCACTACATAAACCCCTTCACAGGAGCCTTATAGGGCTGCCTTCCATTATCCCTTGTTTCAGGGCTCCTTTTGAGGAATCCTTAAAGGAGCCCTTACGGCATTATGGAAACCTGTTTTGAGAAGCCCTTTACAGAAACCTTGCAGCCCTAAACCCTGAACCGTTTCTGGGATCCGAGGAATTCGAAAATCAAAGAGAAGCGCCTCAGTTGCCGCCAGCAGGGTTCTTCAGGGTTGGGACTTTTTGGGGTGTTTTTTTCTAAAGTGAAGCGTTTGGATGAAGGGAGGTGGAGGAAAGCCGAGGTCAGATTCCTTGCAGGGAATTAGATTCTTCGTCCCACCTACTTAGCCCAAAACCCTAAACAAGCCCTAAACCCTAAACCGCCTCAACTCTCGAAGGCTCCTCGTCTTGGCGCGGCTACTTGTTCGGGCTGAGGTCTCGCACGTAGGTGTGAACCGTCCTCGAATTAGGGTGTAGGGTTTAGGGTTTAGGGGGGGGATTCAGGGCTTGGTGTGCGATTTCTGAGGTGTATGTAGGATGTTGCCGACGACATTTGGGGGGCGCAGAGGTTCACGGCGGATGAGCTTGCTGCCGACACGGCAAACTCTCAAGTCAAAGAGCCGACGATGCAACACGAAAGTGAGCCCGAAACGCTTTGCCCTAAACCCTAAACCCTAAGTCTACGGCCCCCCCACCCCCCCAGCCCCAAATCTTCCCAAAGCAACTCGATACTAGCTGCTGGTCATGAGCTCCAAGGACCGGAAGCAAAGACAAAGTGAATCTGAAGAATTTCCGTGCCTGGGCGACATCTCGGAGTTTTCATCTTGGGCGCTATATGGTGGCCCCTTGAGCTTGAGTAGGTTAGGTCCCCATAATTATCATACACGTGTGTATGTAGATGTAACATGTATACACAAAAACAAACACACACACACACACACCCACCCACACACCCACACACCCACACACCCACACACCCACACACCCGCACACCCACACACCCACCCACCCAC
>CAJNJA010066497.1:0-22811 GCA_905231915.1 Symbiodinium necroappetens
GACTTAGGGCCAGCACCTAGTAGCGATTCGGGAAGACTATGCTGACTATACAGTCTGCTACATGAATAACCGAGACTATGCTAAGGACCGAGGATTAAGGCAATCATTCTGCGTGGAGTCGAACCCGACCAGTTTCGCTCCGATGCGCCTTGCTGTTTCTTGTTGTTTGGAGGTTCGTATATGTTCCTATCAGAGGTCCGATCATAGTGCCACACCCAGGTCATCGTGAGGTGGAAAGGCATCTCATTGCTTCAGAGGTACAAGAGCAGTACCCAGTGCAAGCGCTCTCTGACTATTGAAGCCTTGCAGGCACTGCTTAAGCCATGGGTACAAGCACAAGAGCCGACACGGCCTGACTGAAGTGAATTGCAATCAGTAGGCGCGCTTGCGATTGCAGGTTTTGCCCGGACACCCTCGAAACGTGAGGTACCTCGGCTTGCAGGCCTGCTCGCTCAACTCACGCCCAGTCTGCCAAAGCGGTTGGACAGATGCCGACGGAGGCTCCCGGTGCTGATGCGCGGACCGCAAAGAACCGCTGGCTGAGGGCAGTGTCAAGGCCATGCGATGCGAGGCCAGCATTCAAGTCCCTACACTTGGCTCGAACCTCAAGGGCTAGGAGGAAACTGCCAGTGAGGTCGAAGGGCATACTGCAAGCACAAACTCTCCGAAGTAAGACTTTGTGTGCCCAACTGGGAGGCAGCATCCAGCGAATCCTTGCAACTTGCGCTTGTTGTCGCATGAGCTGGGGCCGTCAAGATCATCTGAGTGCACGGCACTTTCTGGAACTGCCTTAGTATCCGGTTTGGGTATAGCATAAACACAAATGCTGCGGCATGTGCTGCACGGTTGAGCTGCAGGCACCGGGACTCATCGGCACTCTGCCCGTCCAGTAGTCTGTGCATGAAGATTTGACGGATTCAACTTTTCCCACTACAGGGTGCAATGATCGAAATGCCCATGGGCAACCATGCACTAGACAAACGATGATCTGTTGCAATTTGGGGTCAGACTGCTTGAGCCAGCAAGTGCGCTTGAAGTTTGCAAGGTCATGCTGCGGGGCGACGGGCTCACCAACCAGGCGTCAACATAGATGGGACCGTTGCACTTGGATGGAATACAAGATTCTTTCGGAGTCGGAAGCACAGCACCACTGAGAATGCTGTGCCAGGAGTCTTCGAGCAGCTGTGCTGATACCTGCTAATCTGTACACGAGCGACCGTCAATTGTAAATAGCTGCTTGTGTGAAACGTGCCCTCTGGATAATTGCCGGCAGGTCGTGCCGGTAACTATGTTGTCGGGCATACGAGCAATTAACCCGCATCGCAGATGGAAGATCATGAAGATCGAAGGATGTAGAGGTACCACTTGACAGAAAGCGATCACGGCGGTGCACTCGGCACAGCAGCTGCCTCCGCCTCCCTGGGTGCCGGAGCCACTTCCGCCGCACCCTCCGCTTTGGCCTCGGCGAGAATGCTTGGGTCCTTCAGACTTGAGATTCTGCCGGGGGTCTCGCGGGGACACCCGAGTCCGGGAGAGCCCCTCCAGCGAGGGCCGTTGCAGCCATCTCCTGGACATGAGGCTCGCCAGTAGATGGGACCTACCGTACGCTACGCTATTCCGTTTGTTGCCCTCGCTCCTCCTCGAGCTTGGCAAACTCCTGGGCAAACCCCAAGCTGCTTCTCTCAAGCTGCGACGTCTCACAGCGGCATTCCCGTTCTGAGTTACGGTCGTTGGCCAGCTCGTCGTCGGTGGCCCCGTCAGGCACCATAGATCCTTGGGCGAGGGCCTCGTTGATGGCTTTCATCCTCGGCAAGAGGTCTGGTGAGCCGGATGCTCTCCGCCTGCAGAAACTCTGCGAACTCTGAGGGCAGCTCTCATCCTGCAAATCTGCCATGTCATCCGTGAGCTTGTCGACCGCTGCGATGTCCATCTGCTTGGCTTGATCCTCGCAATGCACCGCCCTTGGCTCGCTTCTTCTGGACTCTGGTCACTCGGGTCCTTCAGTTGCGTGTGACCTGTCTGCATAGCTTGCACCTGGCCGTAGGACCATGCACGTAGCCACTTGAGAGCTTGGGCGAGAACTTGCCATGCAGCTCAACTCACGCCAGCAATGCCGCCATGGCCGTGATCTCCGCCTGCTCCTGCTGGAATGCCAGGTTCTCAACGTTAAACCTCGACAGAGGCAGGTAGCAGTGCAACGATTCGCTGTGCAGCAAACGGCTGACAGCTAACCTGCCGTTCTCAACTGACGTCGTTTCAGATAATCAACTCAGGATTGCTCTGAAACTCACCTTCCGGCATATCATGAGAAATCTGTCCCATCTTCAGAGACTATTTCATAACGAATGGCTCACATCCTGTAAACCTGGACCACCTTCGACTGTCTCCGAGTTCCAGGCTGCGTACTGAGCAGCTGATCCTCGAGCCACATAAGGCAACCCTCGACCCTTCTCGTGCTACAACACATTGATCCAACCCCTGAGAATGAGACTCTCTGCTGCTCGTACATTTTCTTTTTCTTCATGGCCTGGCACGTTAGGTCGAGCCTCCTATGCCGTGAAAGAACCTATTCCATCATGTCGCCTGCAGTGCCTTGGACTTGGCCGTTGGGTTGGAGCTCCTTCCGAGATGGTGGACCGGCTCTGTGAACCAGCCAGAGATAAACACAAATCCAGCAGGTTGCCAAGGAAGTTTTCCAAAAGGGGCACAACCTGACAATATTGGCGGTGCAGTCGCTGGCGGGGTTCAGCTTTGCCCTGACGTGCGCTGAATCAACATCCGTTCACAACGCACCCCTCTGGCGGTCCCCTGAGCCACGAAGGTCTTGATCTCGTCATCGGTCTTTTTGATCTTAGCTTCAAGGTTGGACACCTGCTGGCGGCATCCCAAGCGCATTCTGTAGGCCGTTCGCTCATCGTGCCTGCTCGTCAATGCGAGATGAAGCCTGGGCAGGGCCAAGACAAAAGTCGGGCATGGTCGGGCACGTTTTCTGGTTCTCGCCTCCTGAAGGCTCGGAGCTTCTTTCTGTGCGGGCGGCTCTTCCTGGCTTACATGCATGTGCGGGGAATGGATGCAAGGCTGACAGCGCTCCTTGCTGAGGCCAAACAGGCGTCTCATGGCGCAAAAGTAATGGACACCTGCTTGATGCTGGGGGCTGAGTTCGGTGTCATGCATACGCGACTTTGACGACTTTGCTCGTGGGAGTCTTTGAGATCTTCCTATCCTTGGGACGGGTCCGTTGCTAGATTCCGATAGATGTCATGCAACTCACTGAAGGCGCGTTGCGAGCAGCTGCGGCCGCAACCAAAAACACGAGAGCTCGTAGCGTTGATGTAGTCAGCTGACATCAGATGTAGACAACTGCACTACCGGATGAGAAGTGTTTTCACAGACCCCGACTTCCGTGTACCTGTACAGTGGTGTGGCTTCTTGGCCAGAAAACCGAGGGTTTCGAGAGCTGTCCGGGCTCCAGAGTTGCACTTCGACGCGACGCATCTCAGTCAGACTTGCAGGGCCGAATCGGTGAAGACTCAAGAAAACTCTTTGCTTCGGCAAGACTTTGTGCATCTTTCATGGCTGGTGAGTAATCTTGTACTCTTGATGTGGCCGCTCGCATCTGACATCACTCGCGCTTCAATCGGCCTGTACAAACTCACAGAGCTGGGCGTCAAACAGGGCCGCTGGTCACAGTCAACGAAGCTGTCAGAAGCCATGCGAGCATCAGTGCGTCTCTTGCTGCGCTCGTCCGAGCACGCGATCGGACATCGCCCAACGGTGCAGGCAAGAATTTAAGGTTCCTCTCCACAAGCTATGGAGTTTGTATGGAGTTTGGACTATGTCTTCTTAGACTTAACCGGCACATGATGACGTAAGACTCAGCACCTTTGGTCGACTTGGCTTCAGCCTTAGGACTTTCAGCCTCAGTCAGCCTAGCGGCCTCGCGGCCTAGCGTCAGCCTCCCCCTTGGCGGGGCCTTGAACCTCAGCCTCCTCCCTCCCGCGCTTTGCCTCGCGACAGACAGAGACGAAGGCACTCTGCAGTCCTAGGAGCGGCCGCCTCGGACATCGAGGTCGTGTGCTGAAGGGATGCTGACTGCCTTCGGCGCTGGGCCCAAGGCAGCCTGCGAATTCAAAAGCATAAGCATGGCACTGTATCGTGCAAGATTTTCATTGCGATAGAAATCCACAATGCTGCCGAACAGCCATCACAGATCACTACAGTACCTGTAGCTTGACGGATGAGAGACAGGCTCAAGCGCAGAAGCAGCTTTTAGGAGATCCAAAACCCAGAGAAAGATCGCTTGAGACCCCATACCAAAGCTGCAGAACCTCCTGAAGGACGAGGGTTGCGCCTTCAGCCTGTCCGTCTGCCGATCGTACTGGATCTTCCGCCTGGGTGACAAGCGTAGTGACACGTCCAGCATGTTTTCCTCGCCTATGAAACCCCCTCTAAACCCATGAAAGCTGAGGCAAACGCTTGGAAGATTGCTCCACAGGAGTTGACGGTTGAAGCATGGGCAGCCAAGTCGGGACACTCGGGGCTTGTGGAGCTTTGGTCACACTCTTCTGCGGCTCTGCCTGCGGCTCTGCCTGCTCGGCCTCAGTCTCTGCATATTGGGCTGGAATCTGGTCTGCGGCGAGGCGACACGCACTTGGCGGTGCCGAGTTTGCCTCTTCCGTCACTGTCGCTTGTGTTTGCTGATGCACTTCCTGAAGGGGTGTGGCCTCCTCCATGGTTGGAGGAGGACTCTCCTCGTCCAGCAACCCTCCCAGAAAACTTGCCTCCTGGGCATCCAGCAGTTCCTGCAGAACAATGTCTCCCTTGCCTCCGTGCTCTTTCAGGCGGCATCGAATGTCTTCCTCTGACACATCGGGAAGCAGCCTCAGAATGCTCCAGACCAGCGACATGCGTGTGTTGCAACACGAGACTCGAAATCTCGCTCATCCTCCTGATACCTCTGACACCTCTGACACGAATGAAAAGTGACTGGACACATGTCACGACAACCTCGCTTTCTCTATTTCCCGCGCGTGCACGTTGGAACCTCCGTCTCTTCGAGAGTCTCTTTCAGCACAATGGTTGAAACTGTAACTGTACTGTATTGGCATACGATGTGCAACTTGCAGAGTGCAAACATCTTGCTTCCGGTGTTGTATACAGCAGAGCATAAACTTCGGAGAAGAGAAATGGCTCAGTATGCCTCTATGCCAGCGCGTCTCACGAGGAGTTGGACTTGTGTTCTCACCAGCTGACATGCTCTGCGTGAAGCCTGAAAGTGCGATGCGAAGCGCCCTGATGCGACGTGTACAGGATTCTCTTGGCTTTCCACTGCAAAGGTGGCTAAAGTGGCTAAAGCTGCAGAAGCGGAACCCGCGCTGGCATGCTGGAGTCTTGCTCTGGAGCAAGTCTGCGAACAACTCAGGACGCCGCACCTTGATAGCAACGGCTTCACTGTGTATTTGCTGTTCCCTCTCCGCCGCATTCTTCGCCCATCGCTTGCCCTTCGTCAAAGGAGCGGGCAGCTCAGCAACAGTCATTGCTCGAAGTTACTCCTGTTACTGTCTTAAGTTTTGACAAAATTCCCCCTGCTTGAGTATGCCGCTGGTCATAAGAATTGGCAGCTTCAGAGACGCGAATGGCTAAACGGCGTGTAATGCTCTACGTCTGTCTCTAATTGCTGAGACAACAAGCCTAAGCCAGCAAAGATTCGATGAATTCGAGCCCAACAAACATTCCCGGAACTGCTCCTGCTGTCCCGACAGAACTTTCCGTTGATCTTAATGTCGTTCTGTGGATGAGACGTCCAGGTATGGGTCCAAAACGGAAGTTGCATGCGATGAATGCGATGTGCATCTCTGATGCCACTGTTGACTGTACCACTAACTGTCTTCGCAGCTCAGATTAGCACTTTCATATTGCTGTTCCAGGCTCTTTCAGCAACGCCGACTTCAGACTTCATCCAGAAGTTTTCAGCGACAGCGCCTGGCTCCGAAACCAGACAAGTAGCCCACAAACACCTCGGATGCAGCCTGCACACAGAACGAGCGATGCAGAGGCCGATCCTTTACAACAATTCTTCCTTTTGGAAGCTCGTTAGGAAACTGGAAAACTCACCGGCGCAGCGCTCACACTGCACTTGATGCTCCTGTGTGGTGACGCATCCCCCGAGCCAGCGCGCTCTGAGTAGGGCGAGTAGTGGAACCCCCAGAAGACTTAAGAAGTCGAAGCCGCCCCAAAGCCAAAGAAGCGCTCTGTTGGAAAATCCTCTGCCCCTCTCCGGGGTTTAGTCCAGGCGTCCAAGTGCACTTCGCCGCTTCGATCCGACGCCGCAGCGAAACCTGGAGCTTGCAGCCTTGCATCCACACCCTGGGCCCGTGAGACTTACCTTGGAAGGACACCACAGCCAGCGCAAAGGCCCTTCCAGTTTCGAAGGAGATCGCGGTTTTTTTCTGAAAATGGCCGTGTACGAAAAGCCAGCGCTCCGGAAATACAGCAATGCAGCATGGCTTGATACACCTGTGTCGACCCAGCGACACAAAGGTCGTCCAAACCCCGGCAATAGCTCCAATAGAAACCCTCCTGGGCCCATGCCGTAGTTCTGCTCTCGGTCTTCCAGCAAAGAGGCCATGGAGGCCATGACACGTAGTTAAGCATGACGTTTCCCAGAACGCAGAGGCTCGGAGATGATGTCCGGGGCAGCCTCACCTGCGGTGCGATCTGGTTTTCTGCCCTGCAGTGCTGCAAAGACCCTGAAGCAGGCAGAGGTGCCTTTACTTTCTCGGTGCTGTTTAGGATGGATTTCTCTTTGGTGCCTTCGAGGTAGAACCTTTGGCGCAAAGATGCGTTCACTCTCTCACTTCCAATCGTCTGGGCGAGCACAGCAGCATCTACAACTGCACCTTGGACGCTGTGCCAAACGATCTTGCGAGTACTGCCTCATCAGCACATCAGTGCTGATCACACGTGTGCCCCATGGAAGTGCACAGCAACAGGGGAAGGTCATGATGCCCATTGAGCTGGTAGTCTCAACAAACAACGCATGGACAACAGCGAGCAGCTACGGTTGCGCGGTTTGGACATCAGCTTCGTTCCATCTGCCTGCGCTGGGATGCTCAGCGCGCGACCATTGGACTCACCCGTCCATATGACCCTCGGGAGCAGCGCCAATTGTTCACGTGCACTGCCCGAGCCACAGAAAATGGATGCACGCCAGACCGGATGAAAGACTTGTCTCATGCAGGGAGTCCAAGACTCCAAGCACCCCATCACATGCACTGCCTACATGCAGCTCTACGACACCATTGCCAAACTGCGCGTGGCCTCTGTGGCCGCGGGCTATCGATCCTTCAGCAGTGTTTCTGGAATTTTGCTGGCATCTTGCACAGATCTTCAGGGCCCCTGCACGGCTGCCCACTTTTCGGCCAGCTTCACCTTGTTCCCTGGCCTGAAGACACAGTGGCTCAGGAGGATAGCAATGGTGGCTTCCGCAAAACACGACAAAACCCGGCCTTGCTTGAAGCTTCATCGTCTGCATCTGCAGCCCATCGCCGAAGATAGCCTTGTATCCTCTCACAAGTACTTTCATGTTGTCAAAGTCCCGCAGCCACTGGCCCTGCAAGGCCTTGAAAGGGCAATCACGGATGACATCACAATAGACAACCCGGAGCACAGTGGAAACCAGCAGTTTGGCATCTAGGGGTTGGCGCTTTGGGCGGGTGGGGCTACTGCCGCTGCGCGAGCGCGGATGAGCGCTGGCACCCTCGTCTCTCGCAAGAGGGTGGCTGGATCGGGAGATGCAGCAAAAAGATGCGCGCAGTCCCAGGCACACACAGCGAAATGAATGCAAACATCAAAGGTTTCGACAGAGCATAAAAAGCACTCAACAAATACAGCTCTTGCGTGTTCGAAAATGGGCGCTGCCCATGACACAGGCCGAGGGGGCGGTGTGGCGGAGCTGCAGGACCTAACGAACGTATGCCCCACCCACCCCACAGCTCAAACCCGGCAGAAAGGCGGGCCGCATAGTAAAAGTATGACGAGTGCATGGTGCTGGAACGGCTCGTGGTAAGTCCAGCAATTACCTGTGACTTCATGGTCCTCAACTAACAACCAGGGTTGATAGCAATAGTGACGTGCACCTGCAGAATTGAATTCATGTATTGGTGCATTTTCGATCACGTATGTTTTCTCGTCCCGAGTCCGTCAAAGAAGACGGCTGTTAGATAACTACTGGTTCGGGGATCTGCCTGTCGGGAGGTGGGTGGGTTACGGAGTCTATGTCATTGTTTAAGGCATTGGCACTATCCATGCATGCTTAGAGGGAGTTGCATCCTCTTGGCCTCGAGGTGCCTTTGTGCGTGGGTCCACTGGCACTCCTTCCCCGCCCCTGAACAACATCGAATCGTCCACATGGTGGGATAATTACTGTACCCTCGTCACATCCTGCTTGGGCGGACCCATGGTCGGCTGTTTCCCACACCCTACAGTGATGGCGCTCGCCGTGTTTGGGGCAACTTGCCGACCTTCAAGGGTATGCATGAGCTTCTCTGCTGTCCCAACTCACCTCACATGCAGTCCCTTCTTTGCGTTCGGCGGGCAAGGTCCCACTGAGAAGCTGCTTTTTCCTTATCTCTAGCGTGCTCCGGTTCGGGTTCGGATGTCTAACCGGTTTTGGCCGGGATGACAGCGAAGGGGCTCAACACGCCTGCAGGTAAGGAAAACCTCTCCGCATCATGTCTTCATGTGTATTTTGCAGAGTAAGAACGTAACAGCTTCCACCATGCAAAGGCATGACGAACGCATCACACTCTCCAGCCTGAATCTGGGGTTCCCAATCGTCCTGCATCCATCGCCGCACATGCGCTTGTCAATTCGGTTCCTACTAGCACCGCCAGGCCTGGCTGCTGTCTGGCTGCGAAGGCACAGGCGACTGTCCAGGTGACGGTATGGTTATGGGCGATTGCCTTGACGATGACCGTGGCGACGGCTTCACCTGAACATGGCTCAAATCGTCCTACCATGCACTAGCGGTAGCAGACTTGGCAGTCCAAGCGCTACAATCCGAAGACCCCATGAGTCCAACATGCGCTCCGCACTGTCACAGGAGCACCATTGCCAAGCCAGAATACGAGTCCACTGTAATTGCACTGAAAAAAGGACAATCACTGTTCTTCCCTGATGGCCTTCTTGGCCTGATGTTCCTCCAATGCTCCTCGGTGGTGCCGACGGGAGAAAGAAGGGCGGCTTCAACAAATTCCTCGGTAAACGGCCTCCTTCTCTCTTCTGGCCAGCGCTCCTCGGCCGGTTCCCAAGGGCAGGCCGCCCAGCATGGAACAGCATTGCTAAATAGTTTGGGGACACGGCGGTCCGGCAGAAGCCTGCCACTGACTAGTCTGACGCCAGCTTGCACAAAGCTGCTGCATTGTGCCAGAGTGCGCCACGCCTTGTTCTTGCCGTCTTGAATCGGGGAATCCTTGGCGTGGTTGACCTGCATTGCATGACCATTGCAAAGTTGCACTGTCGAATGGGCGTACGAAAGACGCCTTCTTGAGGAAAGGCTTCACTTTCTCGGTCGCCTGCTGAAGCAGAGGCAACGACAGCTAGACGCAATGTGCTGCGACTCAGCCTTGTCGAACTCTGCCTTCCACAATGCATCGTCCTGCGGCACAGCTGTTTCTCAAGTTTGAGAATGCGCGGCCCAGGTGTGCTCCTTGCACAAGAGCCCGACCCTTTTCAAGAATTCGATGGCCAACTTACCTGTGACATGCCGACTTAGCCTTGTGCCATGCCAAACCCGAGAAAACCCTTTGTGGAACTAGAGAGAGACAGCCGAGGCCCCGGCGCTGCTCGTCCGTGGCCGTGCCTCAACTTGGGGAAGGGATAAGATGGGCGTTTCTTCCGGCCATGCGCATGGAAGTCGGCATGGGTGCAACTGCGAGATCTCCCTCTGCCAAGATCTGGGACTCAAGCAAGCCGTTCCAACAGGATCGCAGGCAAGCAGCCGCACAACAGCAACTCCGAAGGCCCTTATGAAGCAGGGCGTGTTTTTCACTCGGATCGAAGCAGTGTAAGCTAAAGCTGTGGAAGCGCTCAGGTGTTGTCGGAGTGTACTCGCGCTGCTCACGGAAAACACCTTGCAAGAAGCTCTGGATCTGCCCGGAGATCCAACCTCAGGACTCAGGGCTTCTGGGAACTGCTGGGAGTCTGAGAGCAAGGCCCACAATCCTACAAGTCTGCAACGCCTACGCGGGGATCTGATTTGCAATCTATGTGAAGGAAGCCACTGAACTCTTAGGCGGGTGCTGGAGCCTCTTCTTGCCAAGACACTCGCAACCTCGAAGCTTCGAAGATCAAATTTCCGGGATTCCGGGCACGTCATGCCTAATCGTTGCTGAGACCGATGCCAATGCAACGCAGCAGGACTCCCTGGCAAAGTGCCTTCTCGTGCACTGAGGCAGCTATAAAGTCATGTCCGCACGAGGGAGGGGGACTGAAGCCCGTGCACGAGAAGCTCCAGGATGTAGCCGAAGCATTTTCTTCTGCTTTCCTCGATCTCTCTCGTTTCCCTGGGCTCCGGAAGCAGGCTTCAGGAAAAATCCCACGAAGCTGCACACGAAGAAGGGGCCGGGCTGGGCCGCAAGCCCGGAATGGCCTCGCAAGAGAGAGGTGACGAGGTGGTATGCTGGTACGAGACGATACGAAAGCCGAAGGCTCCATGGACTTCATGTTAACGTCATCACTGAATCAGCAAAGCCGGGGATTGTTGCAGCGCCTGGCGTCTTGTGCTCCTCACCTGATGATACCACCTCCTGCGCACAGCGCTAGCTGCCAGCTCTTTCAACATGAAGCTTGCTATCACCGCGAAGAAGGAACGCACGGACGCACAGCGCCATCATCATGAATACTATAGACTCCTGCCAACTTAAAACACTGGCGTGGACCTTATAGTAGTCGCAGATAGACAGTGCTATCGAATCGTCCTGCATATCTCCATCCGGTACTGGATCCAGGGGCATTCTAACTTTTAAATTTCTAACCAACATTGGTTGGGGGTTGAAAAAAGGTGGGCCCCCAGATCCAATGACCCTGCTACAAAAATCGACATGAAATCGCATGCTGCGTCCATGCGTAGAATGTCCCGTGATGCTGACTGTCAACCAGCGCATTGGAAAATGGCGCTGTGATGAAAGCTCTGTTCATGCCGACCCTGCAGATGCCCCGTAGTACACCGAATTTTGCAAGAACCGGCACAACAACTTGTGATCTAGTATGCCCGTCAAGCTGGATTTCATGATAACATAGTAGTTTCAAGCTCACTGTGGGCATCATCTCCTGTTGAATTCGGTTTGTACTTTTGTAGGTAGTGGCGTCTGCATGCGGGACTTCCGGTGAATCTGGGCTGTAATCACATTCTTATCCTAGCGTACACCTGCTGGGGAAGATGCACCCATGCATGTAGATTGGGGGTAGGTGCATAACAGAACAAAGCTGTTGCCCTGCTCATATTCTGAAAACATAATATAATGTAGCATTGCAATAGCGCGGGGATTGAAACACCAAATAATCGCTTGTGCGCTGGTCGGAAGCTCTAAATCATGGCAGAACAGGCACTCTGAGCCATCGAAGATCGTTGTGATTGATTGTTGCTTGCACAGCAGAGAATCGGGTGAACAGAAACAGCCACTTGCCGGCAAAGCAGGCGAACTACAAATCCGAGACGCAAGAATTCCCTCTTGAAATTAGAAACCTGTGTTGGAAGTTATGCTGTATACTTGCATGTACATTTCTATGGGTTGGCGCCATTCTCTAAATATTGACTCTTGGCCATGTCGGGTCGGAGTTCAGATCACGTCCCGTACATTCCATGTCGTACAGTCGGGGTTACGACAAGACGCGGCGCGAAACCAACAAACAGTGTGTGGAGATTCTGTTTTGAAGCACACGCTCAGGATGCCTGATCAATTGCCGGCAACCGAGTTTCTGTCGGAAGCACAGGACCTGCGGCTCGTGCGTTGCAGTGTCTGCCGTGGCAATTTCAGAAGTTGCTGCTGGAAAGGAGTTGCAAATCCAGCGCGCTTGCTACCTAAAGTTACACAGCGGTCATGTGAGCCGTGAGCCCAATTAGTTCTTAACGGCTAGCGCCTAGCGCGTTGGAGGTTGATTTCTACGGCATGTTGCAGAACGGCAACTCTTGCATCTGCATGCAATGGGCCTTTACCACTCTTCACGGAACTTGCCCTCTGGCCGGCAGAAAGTGCAAATGTCCCAGAGCGGGTCCATCATGGCGCGACGCAAAGGAGAGCAGCGCGAGGCAGTGAATGTTGGAACTAGCTCCCATCCAAGGCGGGTAGACTGAACGAACGCCCTATTTGGCCCTATTTACAGCGAAGCCGTTTGCAAGATTTCGGAAGCAACGCCCTCTCTCAAATGAGTCCCCGCACCGCAACCGAGCCTGAGACTGCAGAAGGATAGCCAGGACTGAGTGCAGACTCAATCGTTAGCATGGCACAACTCCTATCGTATGGCCCTCGACTTGCGGGATTGACTCTGAGAAGAGTTGCACACCTTACAGTATGCCCGAACAGAAGCAGCGATTGGCCGGCGAGACGGGCAGCAGGTTTCGTGATAAAACGCACAGCACGCGCATGTTCGTCTGGACATGTCTGGACCCCAGGTTTGGAAATGGCGTGTAAGTAGAAAGTGAGATTCGCCCGCTTGCAATCTCGCAGCGGCACTTGCCCACCACATCGATCAGGCCGGGTGTAGTACTGTAAGAACTCTAAACACATGCGAGACGTTGTATCGCGGGCTATCGCGATGCAGCCCGTATGGTACCAAATCATCCAGCTTCGTAGGTACTTGCGCAGTACTTCTGCAGTTCAGGGCAATTAAAATGGTTGAAAGGGAGCTACTGCGAGGGATTCAGCCTCTTGCCCTGAAAGTGCACGGCAACTCCGATGACTCCGCATGACACGTCTGACTCTCCTCGTTGTCAAACGAACCCGAATCGAGCTGTTCCAGTATGTATTCCGTGATCTCCAGGATCCTCGTGAACTGCCGGTCGTGTGCCTGGGCTGAATCCCGGAAGTCGGCTCTTTGCAGGCTATCGCTCCGGCCTGGCATGCCTTTTGAAGCAGGTGAGCCACTACTGGCCTCAGGAGACACCGACACATACCGACACCAAGCAGATCTCTGACTGCTTGCTCCAGGCGGCTGCCGAGCCGTCGACTGAGACATGCGGCGTAGCCGCTCCTGGCCTCCCAAGCGTCCGCCGATGCCGTGGTGTCGCAACCAACCTCTGAGCGACTCTCGGCTCAGAAACACCGCAAGGCAGCCGCGCAGCTTTACACGAGGTTCGGACAGAGGCTTGCAGCACAACCCAGAGCGGAGGATTGCGGGATTCGCCGGATCTCAGTTCCGATGTCATGGCGGGGCGTCGGATCATCTGTGCTTCAGATCAACAGACTGGGATCGTCGCCAAATTGTTTACCTGAACAGCAAACGCCTTGTCGCCGTGCGTGACCTAGGCAAGTGCTACAGCATCTAAACGCTGAAACTTGCCAGAGCGAAGTTTCGCGGCAAGATTGAGTTGCTCGCTCATGGACTCACTTCTCACACTCTCTTGACATGTGTACTGAAGTTTGTCTTCACGGGTTCATGCCAATCAGTTACTTGGCCACAGTGAAGTCGGGAGTGAAGTCGGGACCCTGTGACGTTCTGACGGCGGGACAATGCTGTCTCTCTGCATCTCACTGATGGAAAGTCCCATTGACAGCGTTGCAATCCAGAGATGCTGTACAAGACGAAGCGGCAAGCCGGTAGTTCGGCCTTGTACCCGCTTGTCCGGTTTGCAGCCGGTTTCCTCACTCACCGCCTCGCACAAGTGGCCTCATCCTTGAGTCTCCATTCGTCTCTTGCTTCAAACGTGCCCAGCAGCAACCGCTCACCGTTCCAGAGAAGCACAGCATGTGGTAAGCGCGAGGTAAAGCGCGTGCCTGGTATCGTTGGACCTCTGCCCTGAGCCACCTGGGACCCAGCCTGTCCGGTTGTAGTAGATGATAATCTGCTCCGCTGCTGCTCCTGCTGTTCCTGCTATTCTTGCTGCTGCAGCTGCTACTGCTGCTACAACTACGAATGTGACTGCGACTACGATTGCACAACCACAACGACGACGGATCGTTTGAACACTGACATGTACAGTACACAGCTGATGATCTCTCAGCTTGGGTCTTCGTACACAGCGCACAGGTCGGAAGTGGCTTCGTCCACAGCCTGTTAGCTTCTGCGTCGGAGGCGAGGGTCTCTGCACACAATGCCTCGAGCGCAGACTGGCGCACAGCTTCATCCGATGAGGTAAGGCCTCAGCTGCAATCAGCTGCAAGACCACGACATGTTATGGGTCCCGTGGAGTGAGAGCAGGACCATCATGGCAAACTATTGCCAATAGCTTCGCCTTGGAAAAGGAAGAGCTTCACCCAGAAGTTAAACAAAAAAACGGATGGCTCTCACGACTGCTCAAAAGCGGGAGAGCGAAGCACTCCAGGATCTATGGACTATTGCCGCCGGAGCACGCACGGCCGCTTATCAGCCGGATGGAATTCGTTTTCGGGATCAACCTGCAGAGCCATGCAGAGCCCCGTTTAGTCCGTCTTGGCAGCTCATCTGGCCATGGGCAGCAGGCAAACTGCACCAAAAGCTTGTGGAAGATCTGCGGGCCTCGTATTCGACTTGGCCGACAGAGCAAGTCAAGTCAGCTAAGGAGCATCACTCAGCAAGTGCTAAGTCTGTCGCTGCGCATTTGCCACTGCACCCCTTTCTTGCCTGCTTCTGCAAGTAGCATGGCGATGGTGCTGCGGCTGCAGAATGGCCTTTCGTTGGATCAAGGCGCTGACCTGAAGCGTGTGAGCGAATAGAAAATTTGGTCGAGAATCCAGCACCTAAGCCTGAGCCTAGCGCTGTTTCTGTCTTCCTCCCAGTCGCCCTCCCAGAGGCCACTGACATGTTTGCAGTTGGAACCAGTTGGCCGACTGGCCGGCCAAACAAAAACGTAGAGAATTAGAAAAACGCAGCCTCGCTTTCACGGCGGGCTGTCCATGAGGGTGCCTGCAAGAATCAGAAGATTCAGGTTTCGGCTTGTTTCCACTGCAGAATCGTGGCACAGCCTGGATGGAGGAATTCCAAGCTGTAGCGTTGTCGCGGACAGACGAAGCCGCTGGAGAGCCCTGGCCCTGTGAGAAGCTGGAGAGCATTGCGGGCATTCCGTTGCGTTGACTTCTCCCAAGTGCCAAACAACTGGGACTTGGGGTTGGCCCTCTGGGTCCGGGATGTCCGGGCAAACCTCAGGGGTTTTGAATAGCCACTCTGGCGACGGAAGCCGTGCAAACGGCCTGTTCGCCCCATTCTGTAGCATCCGATGCCACCTGCCAGACGAGGGCCGCTTGGGTATGCCACCAGGGCTTTCTGTGGACTTAGAAGAGAGTCTCAACCTCAACTACGAGTATCTTGATTTGACAATCTGCCGCGTCCGAAAGTTTATCCTTGTGAACACTGGCGACATCTGACGAACAAATCGCGCAGTCACAGCACTGAACAGCGGAAGAGCCGCACTTGCAAGCTCGCATCCAGCGCCCCAAGCCGCAGCCTCGGTACTTGGCGATCGGTCCTCCTGTAGGCTCGGGGACAGAACCGTCCGGGCGTCCTGCCAGGATCTCTAAGCACGGCTAAGGGCCCAGGGTCTGCTGGGAATCAAGCCTGGAACCCAAAGAGGCCTTCCAGGATGCGACAAACCTTTGCAGCCTCGGTTGCTACCCATTGCAATTCTATGTCACTCTGTGACCCTGTGCCGGACGAAAAGTCGGAACTGAGGAGGCATCCTCGGCAGCGAGCTCTTTGCCACTTCGCCGAGACCTTCAAGCTGCTCGAGCAAGACCGGACTGAGCAACACATGGACACAGGCTGGGACGGACACATTGACAGTAGAAGGCCGGCCAAATCTTTGGCATCTTCGTCCTCCGCCCGACGGCATTTCAAGACGTCCGGAACTCGTTCTGGTCAAGGCGCCCGCCCCACTCAGGCTCAGGTCAAAGCGAGAGACCTGGAGACACAACAATCCAAGTGCTTCAGAGACTTCGTGCAGTCCAGGGCTAAGTTCATCACGTGAGACGGAAAGCGCTGGAGACCACGAGACGTCAGTGCCTTCCAAGGGCCGAGACCTAGCTTAGGGGCCGGAGGGCCGTCGGATGCATTTGCCTGACTAAGGGCTAGCAGCGCTTGATGTTGGCGCGGACACTTGCCTGTAATTCTCCGCAAGTTGGAGTGTGTTGCCAAAACTGGCTTTTGCAAAGCCTCGCAGTTGCCACAGAATTGCCTGGGCATACCTTAGATGGATCTTGTGCAGTCAGCCATGCCAGTTTCCTCCAGCTCAGGTATCGGCAGATACGTATGCTGCTTGTAGGCCGCATGAGTGCAGAAGCTTTCCATGCTCTCCCTTCCGACAAATGCCCCGAAAGAGACTCCATAAAGAGACTAAACACGAGGTGGAAGGCACATCTCGCAACCACTTGCCTGGCTTGCACCTCGTCTTTGGCGGCAGTTAGATAGTTTGTCAGAAGCACGTTCATCTTTGCCGTGAACCTAAGAAGCACATGCTCACACTTGAAGGGCCGCTATATGCCACTATAGATTGAGGCAGACACGCCGCAAAGCTGTCTGATGTTGCTTCGTGTTCTAGGAGCTCCTTGTGGAATTCCTGCACACACTGACATCTCTGCACATGGCTGCGAGCAAGGGACTGGGCCGTGGTCCTGATGCGCTGCTATGTCCCGCAAGACTTGCTGGATCCAGGCAGACTGTCTGCCTCAAGCTGGACTCAGTTCGTTGCTCGTAACGCTGCAACAGAGCTTCGGAGCCTTGGGGTTCCTTGGAAAGCCGGTAGACGGCATCTCGATAGTGGCGAATCTGGACAAATCCTGGCTGCCTCCCAGTCTCATGGCAGGACGATACAAGCCGAGCGAGGCAACGTGACGCTCATGAGGCTCAAGCCATTCATTGCTTCTGCCATCAGTTGTTCCTTATAGAAGCGATTTCTCCATCACTGAAGATGAACTGGACTTGGACACCGGCGGGATGGATCAAATCCCTCCCCAAACTTCTTCGCGATGACTTCATGCAGCCTCTGTGACTCACTTGCCACATGCTTGCGGGGCCACCTGTTGAGACAGCTCTGGGAATGGAGCACGTCTTCTGCCTGCAACAGAGCCACAATGCAAGCGAGGCGGCGCTGGGGCAACAGATGTCCTTTCAACCTGCATAAGAAAGCCTTTGCGGCTGTAGATTCTGAAGATTCATCACCGCCTCGAGGCACGTACAACCATTTGCACGGATAAGAGCTTTGGCTGTGACCTCGAAGCATGACGATCCACTTCGCCATCTTCTGGAGATGCCTGGAATCCAATCCGAGGAGGTGCCGGATGCCAGGTATTCGCATGCGTGTGATGTACCACTTCATGATGTGGCGATGCGGAAACACTTTGCCGCCTTTGCCTTGATCACGAAACCATTTCCATGTGATTCCATGTGCGTGGCATTTCTGAGCACCTAGTTGGTGGGCCCGACAATTCCAAGTATTCCACACACTGACAGAAGTTGCTGCTCATGGCGCTCATGTGCCCTCGAAGATTCTGGAAGATTGCCGAGCCGTCACTGTCCGAAGTGCATGGGAAGAGTCTGGATGAGAATCTTTCTGACAAGAACATCCCCCTTTCTGGCTATGGCACTCCGGAAGGGCAAACCGGTGGGTGGACTACGAGCTTGTTCTTCAGCAGTACTTCCCCTGATTTTGATAATTGTTCCACGATTTTAGGATTGCATCCTGGCCCACGCTCCCTGTGATAGTGGCCATTTCGGGGACGCTTGCTGGTATGGTTGTATTTTAGTGTGACTTCCGCAAGCACTTGTTGCTGCCTCATGATGGACTCGGCCAAAAAGCTGCTCCGGATATATCCCACAGCTGAGACACTCTCGCGTGAGGCTGTCATAGGGGGTGTCCTCCATCACCTTGAGTGGAATCGCTGCTACAAGTACCGGCAAAAGCTGGAAACAACCCAGAGGTGCTGACGAGCTCCGAAGACCCGAGCGCCCTGGTCACGGCGCGCTCCGGGTTTACATCCTTCTCAAGATGCTTTGGGCCAAGCCACTCATTCATGGGACTCTGCCACGTACGGCTCTAGGCTCTACAGTTACAGTACAGTCTGCGATCAGGCCAGCGATGCTGCGCCTAGTGGCACCTTCACAGATTCGACCACAGGTCAAACCGAATCTTGCACGCGGTGTCACTGCATTACATGAGCAGATGCATTAGTTTGCGGACTCGAGGCTGCTTTAATAGATGTTACTGCTGATCTGCTCAGCGCCTGTTCATCTTTCCTTGCTAGCGTTCCGGCCAGCTCTCTCAATTTTTCGCATGGCAACTGAGGCCCTGCGAGAGAAAAGATGGATCACCTCAAAGGCCAGAAGCCCGCGCCACCATCCTTCCATGACCGTACAAAGAGTTTGCCCACAATGCTACACTCCCGCGCAGTGCCATTGACGTGCGGAGTTCAACTGCAGGCTCAGGTTGACGCTTTGGTCTCAGAATTTTGGCGGAAGCGGCTGCAAGCCCAGGCGATGCATAGCCCCCAGGCCTCCGCGACAGTACTCCGGCACTTGCTCCCCGGGAAGTTTGCCATCGTAAGGGTCGCAGGGATGGCACATCCAGAGGTTCATCACATATCTCGGCTCGACACCGTTGTGGAGGACCTGGTGGATGAAAGTGTCATCAAAAGCGATGACCTTCCCTTCCTGCCACTTCAGCTCTTCATATCCGACGTACATTGAGATTTCCCCGTCAGGTACGATCAAACCCAAGTGCACACTCAGCCGCGGAGCGTTGCCAAAGTGTGGCTTGAGTCTGCCACCAGGTCTCATTCGCAAAAAGCCTGCCCCCGACCCTCCCATTTTGCAATTTGCAATTTCGGGCCGTTGCTGAAGGATCTGGCAGGTGCGAGGTGCATGCGCGCAGACTTCTGGAATGGGCTCCCCTTTCCTGAACAGGTATGCTGTCAGCCAGTCGTCCCCTCTGGGGCCAAATTGTGTTTCAGCATTGCGTGTGTGCTGGTCAAGGTTCTCGAATGTGGACCCCTGTCGCAGGATGCTCTCCAGTTCCGAGCGTATGATGGGATAGCTTGCCTCTAGAACACTGGCAACTGGCAGAACTTTCAGGGGATCATGCCACACAGGCCCGAATCGCATGGTGGCTGCAGGGTAGTAATCCATGTTGAAATTGACCTCGTGGGTGCTGAGCCCATGCAAGAGTTCCACGTTGGGCAGCTGGCGCATCTCGCGGAACCAGGATCGCGCCCGTGACAGCATTTGGCTCCCATGTTGGATGCTGCGAGACTGCATGGCCAGGTAGCGGCCGGTTTCCCCAGCAAGCATTAGCAGGTAGCGCCAGCGCAGATGGCATTGCAGGATGTAAAACTCCTGTGCGCTTAAATGCGGTTCGTGACAACGGGCATGCCTCACAGCTAAATACATCAGCTCCGCAGCATGATAGCCGGCAACTGCATTTGGCTGGTTGTTGTGAGGACCTTCCCACCAGTAATAATTATACAGGCACATTGCCACGGAGAGGGCCATGGCTGGGGTCTGCATTGCATGCTGCACAAGCGTCCAGATGTCCGAGGACAAGGCCTGCCACGCCTGTGCAGCAGCAGAATCTCCGGGTGACAGCACGTGCGTGTAAAACACTTGTCCGAACAGATTGGAGAGCTTCTCCATATTCTCGATATCATCTTCTCGTGAAAACTGAATGCCTCCAATGGTCAGGGGCGGCAAGGCAGACCGTTCTAAGCTTTCCGAGGACGCGGAACCAGCAATGCTAGGCGAGTCCCATGGATCCACACGGTTGGGCTGCCCAACGGCGCTGCCCGGAATGGTTCCTAGTAGCGTGAGGACAGTTTGCACAGGCCGAAGCATTTGGCATCTGACACGATGACGCTGCCGCCGCCACCCGCAAGGAAAGATGGATCGAGGTCACTCCACCTGCGTTGAGACTATCTGCTTGTGTCGGTAATTTGCACGGCCTTGGTCATGCATGTTTCATCTTGTCTGGGTTCACTTGTGGAGGCAGCCTGCTACTGATTGCCTGCATGCTGCATCAATCATGGTACGGTAGGCATCTTCTGCAGGAATGACGTTCGGATTCGACTCGATGATGCACTGAATGCCTTCTCTTGTCTTGTCGGTTCGTGCTCATATCCAAATGGCTCAGGCCAGCTTTCGCATGCCGATACGAGCCACACACGACGTGACGACGAAAATGCTCCCAAGCCCGACTTGCATTTTTTCTCAGAACCA
This sequence comes from Symbiodinium necroappetens, assembly GCA_905231915.1. NCBI lineage: Eukaryota > Dinophyceae > Suessiales > Symbiodiniaceae > Symbiodinium > Symbiodinium necroappetens. The sequence continues at coordinate 20,395 of CAJNJA010066497.1, forward strand.
TGGGCCCAGTGAGAGCCAATTCTCAGCCTGGAGCACGTTGGCCTTGGGAGTGGAGTGGAGCAGCTTTCCAGTAGGAATGCCACATCTCTTGGCGCTTGCTACCGACTGGGTGCCATGCTTGGCGAGGCTGGTGAGACGGTCAGCAAGCCATCAAGGTCTGGACGAGCTTCACCTGATTTGCAACTTCCCTGTCTAGTCAGGCCAGACCTGGGCGGGCCCATGGGCAGAATGCCTTCCTCGTCTTCGTCGACATGGATTTGTGAAGCAGTCCCAGACAAGGACAAACCAGCATCCCCGGCCTGACACGAACTCAAATCGCCATGCGTGGAGCCTAAAGGCCCCGAAGGCCCTGGCCTTTACCATGAGCATCTGCTGCTTGAAAGACATGAAGTCCGTCAGCGAGATCAACAAGTCAAGGACTGCTGCATCCTCAGCGTCACATGACGAGCCAAGTGTCATGCTACGTTCTTGCTCTTGTTTTGTAAGGAGAATGACTTTGGAAGAAAGCTGACAGACTGCTATGGCAGCCAAGGCTGGAACGATCTCATCCTCACCTGCCATGCTGAAACAAGGCTTCGTTTCACATGCTTCCTGCGTCATCCTGCTTTCATGCACTGGTACCAAAAGCTTGTGCCACGGACGGGTGCCGATGTGCAAACACTGCGATTTTCCAAGGTCTACGATTCTACGATGCAGGTCGGTGGCCTCTTCGGGACAGTTCTTCGAGGAAGGATGCCATGGAGAAGCTGACGAAAGACGAAAGAACGCTTGAGCCGCTGATCACGGCCATTGTCTCGGAGCCAGGCCCAGGGATGGCGCTTGCCATCTGCCGTTCGAGGTGCCCTTCGATGAGCTCCTGAGTCGGAGCCGAGCTCACCCTTCTGACACTTCTGGGGCCTAGGCGCAGAAGTGGTGACTCTGTGCGAGCAGAGCGTCTGCGTACTGGTTGAAGAGCTCGGTGTAGATGAGTTTGTTCTCCTCTGTGTCCTGCATCCGGCACAAGCCCACAAGTCTAGGACCTATCGAGGAATCCAGCCTCGAAGTGATGGCAGTGCTCTCTGCAGTAGGCATTCAGCATGTCCTAACGAGGCACTCCGAAAGCAGCGCATCCCCGGCACAGACCCTTGGCCTGGAAGGAGTCATCCAGGACAGCCTCTTGAAGGGCCCCCACCTGCACAGGCACGCAGAACGTGAGTCACCTGGTCCTTAGGACATCGGAAGGACATGCATCCGGCCTGACTGTCAAAGGCTGCATCTTCAGCGTTGCTGGTGTCGCCAGTGATCGTGAATTCTTCGTCCTGCATGGAGAACTTTTCTTGCACTTCGTGCCTCTTTAGTTTCAGGAGTTCAGCCGCGCGAGACTGAAGACATCTGAAGACCTTCCGACCGTGCCTCTCTTTCTCTCCGCGGCTGGGGAAGGGGGAGCAACCGTGCCTCTCTTGCTTGCTTGCTTGCTGGGGGTTTGGGGACAATGACAGCCAACCCCTCAACGGCGCGCGAATGTCCTGTCTTGTTCCCGTGTTGGGGACTGCAGTTGTGTTCCCTCCAGGTGGGCACACCGAACCCTCCCGCAAAACACCCCTTCTAAGACCATGACCAACTACAACCCCCTTGTGCGCTCCCCCTGGGTCATCCACACTGCGTTCAACGGTTGATCCCTCACTCGAGCTCCACTCTGTGAGGGGCGATGGACGTGCCAGTGAACACCAAAACAACGAACCTCGCTCTCTCTCTCTCCCTCTCTTTCCCTTCCTTTGCTTTGCTTTGCTTGGGGGTTGAGGTGTTGGCAGGCCCAGCACCCTGCGCTCAGGGCGCTTCCCCATCCAACATGCTGTGAGATGTGTACTGTTGGTTGTTGGTGAGACCGATCGACGGCTTCGTGTGCCACCGTGGGGGCTGGCAAAATCCTCTTGAGTAGTAAAGAGCGGGTGCCCCTGTTCTGGTGGCCCACTTGCCGTGTACTTCTACTTCAACCCCACCTTGCCTGCCTGACCCTGCCTGCATCCCGAACTGAAGCCTGATCCCCGAGCAGCAACGTCGACCTGCCACTCGACCCTTAAGCCTCTTGTTGGGTGCCTCGAAGTTGCAAGACAAGACAGAAAGCAAAACCATGTGCAACCTACAACATCACTGCACACTTTTAGTTGGTCATCCACTTTGAGAGGTGTACCTGCCTCGCTAGTCATCGAACACCGCATGCATTCTGCGGCGACGATGGCTTGTTTGTCTACTGCGGCTTTCAGGGCTCAGTCCTTCTCGTTGTCCACGCTGTGGGTTCCTGGGTGCCCCTTTCTTTCGCCAGGGCCATGAGCTGGGGGGTGCGCCTCCCTCCCTCTCTTTCTTTCGCCACGGCTGCAGACGAGGGTTGCCCCTCGCCCGCTCTCTCTTTTTTTTCGTTAGGGTTAGGGACAAGGGGG
>CAJNJA010066508.1:175-22807 GCA_905231915.1 Symbiodinium necroappetens
CGTCAACATCACCGGTGTCCAAAGTCACCTGCAAATGTTCGTCTGGGAACTCATCGGTCCGACGTTCTGCACGGTCAAGTAAAGTGACGGCACTTGCTTCGAACATCGAGATATAGGCCTTAAAGTTCAAGGCCCATTCTTCCCAGTCGGCTTGACTGCCACTGAAAATCTCAGGCGAGGGAAGGCGAAACTTTCCTGCAGGGTCACGTTCGCCTCCGCTACCATGCGAAAGTACGCTGTACCAGATTTGCACACAAACACTACCCTAAAGTAGACATGCGCTGCTCACTCAGCTTCAGACCAAAGTAACCCTGAATGTCCCGGAGCGCCTCCTTCAAGGACTGCACAAAGTGCATCATGATCTTGAGCCACATAAGGGGCAAAGTCGGGGTATGGAGATAACGTGTTATCTTCACACAACCACATGCACAGACAAACAAACAAGCAAAAACAAACACACACACACACAGAGACAGAGACAGTCAGTCAAATGCACAGTGCCTCGAGGTCTGAAAGCCTCGAAAGCCCTCCTACAGAAAATTGACGGCACTGTTCGGCGCGTGGGTTGGATGCCAACACAATGGAGTGACAATAGTCGCGATAATGATGGCGGCGGTCAGATAAGCCGGCGATTTCGATGAGAATCGTGGTGGAGGCTTGATACCGATAGCTGATGGTAACCATGTTGCTGAGGACAGTGACGATACCAGGTGGAAATGAAAATCATGGGAGACCTGCTTTTGAATCTAGAAAGGGATGATAATAATGGTGAATAGTGGTAAAATAGTAGCAAAGACAACAACAATAGTAAGAACACGATGGGCCAGTGGATAGATCCTGGTTGCATTGGTTACACATCTCCTGACCCGTACTGCACGGATCTGGTAGCCATCGACATGGCTTTCGGGATGTAAGAACTGTAACTACAGGATATTCAGCAAACATGGTAAAGATCATGGTGATTATGATGATGATGATAATGATGATGAGGGTCATCATCATGATGGCAGCAAGCTTGTTGCTGTACGCTGCCGCTTTGACAATGTAACCTCGGTTTCAAGCATTTGTTGGCCACATGCTCTCCCAGTATGACAACAAAGATGCCATGTCGGTGGTTGCTACTGAAAGCTTCCATTCGCGCGCTGGTGACGTTGGCAGCCGCTGTCGGCAGTATTGGTGAACGGCCACATATATAGATATATATATATATATATATTGAAGGAGCTACAGTCTACTAACTAACACGAAACCCCAAACCCCAGCCCAACTCTGCTACTGGTACTAAAGGGGCCTTCATAATCAGAATAGGGTTTACTGTAGTTGTGTAATTACTGAACCCCTCATTTACCTGCATTTACCTGTCCCCATGGCCCAGCCTTGAAGGTCTTCTGCGAAGGCACAGAACACCTGACACGGGACGGCTGAACAATTGCAGCTCAACATTCGATCATGCTTGGCGTCCTTTAATTAAGCTTAAGGGGCGGGGGGTCCGGGTTATATAAAGAGATTAAAGTGAAGTGGGCTTCGAATCTAGAAAAGAGGTGTTTTGCCTCCGGCATTGCGAGATACTAGACCCGCTGGGAGGGACAGTCTTGGACCTTTTTTTCACACAGGCTTGATTGGAGCTCGCCCGGCCAAGTCCCGTCGCAGCACATCGCACTCGTCTACATTCTTTTTTTACATAGGCTTGGTTGGAGCTCGCCGTTCCCCCACAGCACCACCCTATATCCTAAACTCCGAACCCTCTCACCAAAACCCTGAACCCTAAACCGTATTGCCTAAACCTAAACCCTATAGCCCAAACTGAAACTCTACATCTGCTATCACCACCACGTGTCTGGGCAACAAAGGCCTTCTCTGCGACAAAGCATTCTATAATGTAGGGGCTTTAATTACTTAGAGCAGGGTTCCTTTCTAAAGGTTCCGAGGAAGGACTATAAGAATGACGCTAAAGGGCATTAAAGGGTATTATAAGGGTGTCGCACAAGTTTAAAATGGGGCCCTAAGTAATCAAATTAGACTAGGGTTTTAGACAGTAATGATTATGGGGAACTTCTGGGCAATGGAACAAAACATGCTCGACTGAGCAGCCTGTCCCCCCCTGTTCTGGAAGTCCACTTCAAAGATGCAGACACGGTCAGACATCTGAACGAGGTCTGGAAGGGTGTTCAGGCGGAAGCCCCACCTCGGAAATGACATAATCGCTGGGCCAGGCGTCAGTGATCCGGTCAACGGATGAAGCCATGCAAACCCTAAGTAAACTCCGCAGCAATGAGCAATAACGAGCAGTAGCGAACGATGCAGGGAAACATCCAATATGGTCCTGCATAAGATGGGTACGTGAATTTTGCACACACGAAAGTTTCTGCAACATTCTGCAACCAGTACCACAGAAGGATGCAATGTTGCATAAGGGACGCTCAATCCGGAGATGCAATATTCGGTCATCATCATGAAAGCAGTCAACATGGGCAGACACTTGCCCATGATTGAAAGGCCTCTCGGTCCTAAACTGTAGAACCCTAAACCCGAATCGATGGGCCCCAAACCACAAAGCAACTCTAGAGCATCGGAGCTGAGGATATGCTCGCTGAGCCATTGCTTCGTAACGAAGATCTTGCCAGTGTCCTGGTAGGGTTAGCAGCTTAGCCAAGGGATTTCTGAATGCCACAGAATGCAGACTGCACGGTCCATGTTCTGGTGTTTATCTGTCGTGCTGCTTCCAAAAGCGCGAGAATGTGAGCGAGATGTGTAAAGTGCAACCATTCGGACTATCGCTGCCTAACGTTGTCATGTCGAATTCACATCGTGCAGGCTTGGTCAGCGCACAACCTCACCAAAGCCTCTAAACTTGAATCGCTGTTGAGGCTCTTGTGCGGCGGAGTCCCTGGATGCGACTTCCATCCATGTTCTACGCTAGCACAATGGACAAACGACGGACTATTGCACTATGCATGTATACATGAATCTATGCAGTTACGTGTAAAGGCACGTGTGCGAGTGTGTGTTTGTGTGTATATATATATGCATACACACTTGTAAACGTCATTGAACAAATTTAACATCCATGGACTGTACAAGCCAAAAAAGCCGCCGGCCTGGACGCCGTGCAGGCAGCCAGGAAGCCAGGCCAGCCTTCGATTGGATTTATTTGGATTCCACTCATACTGATAATTACGCTCTCGCGCGTCTGGGGGTTGTCTTATCCCTACCTCCTTTTTTTCCCTCTCGCATAGCTAAGGATCAAAGCCCACAAGCGAGGTTCGTTGGGGAAGATTTGAAGACAAGCCCATAATGTCAAAGAGACTCCCAGTCGGACCTACCCCTATTGAAGCCTGCGGGACTGAGAGCCAACCTTCAACATCGCAGGTAACAGACATATCACGGGCTCCAACTACAATAGCCAATAAGAGCAACCTAAGGGATCAGAGCCTGATGTGACATGCCCGGACTACGAGCCAGCAAAGGGCTGGACAAAACAAGGACATTGCCAGAGTTTGCAGCAACGTCAGCAAAACTAGTACTAGACTAAGCTAGCCTCGACGGGTCAAGACAGTGCGAGGAATGAAAGGGCTCAAGTTGTCAAGCAGCAAAATGCTGCACAAGCACTACAAATTACAAAATACGAATTATAACAATTACAAATTAGTCGCAGTGAGAATGGCTTTCAAGTAAAATTGCCGAAAACCCCACCCCCCTGAGGCTGAGCCTGCACAGCTCCTTCTTAACGCATGCTGGAACCGCAGGGTCGCCGGGAGGGCCTGGGCATGGCAACACTTCTGGCGGGGATGGAAAAAGAGGGGTTTGGCCTCCAGCTGTGTCACTGTTGTGTCGAACAAAGCATGGGGAATGCCGGGGCTGTGGCACGGCAATCCGGCACAGCGGCTGATTTGTAACATGAACCGGGGATGCGGGACCTGCTTCGTGCAAGCGCGTGACCAAGCCCGAGACTCCAAGAGCTAGAAGTAATCAATGTGACTGGTGTACTAGCGAGTCTGTCGTTGGTGTACATAATCTCAAGTGTTTCGGCTTGCATGTCAACCTTGAGCAAGCTTGCAGCTTACACCTACCTGGTCTACTTCGTTGCCAGAGCCTCCGAAAACATGCCTGACCGAATTCCCCTCTGTTCAACTTGCTGTCTCTTCTGTCATATTTGTCAAGTGATCAGGACATCCTGTCCCACGCACACACACACACACGCACACGCACGGAGAGAGAGAGAGAGATATATATATATATACATACATATATTCATTCATATTCCGGCCGAGTCAACCCCTGCATGTCAGCTCCCGCAGAGTTTGGGACCGTGCCCCGGCCCTGTGATCACGATGCGTGGCCAACAAGGATGCGACAACGACAATAATTTGGCCCAGTGATCTTCTGCTGGCGACAGCCCAAGAGTGTTTGATGCAGTTTCGTGCAGGCAATGACAGCTCGGACGCATGGCTGCTGAGCGCAGAATGGCATGATGTCTTCGCTGACTTCTCTGCAGTCAGTCTATCTGAATCCGCAGCCGCTAGCGTCCCGACAGAAGAGGCGACCTTGTCCGAGCTGAGTCGCCTTACGATCTCCACAAGTTGTACTGCTAAGCAAACAGATGAACACTGCTGACGATCTTCATGAGGGTTGCAAGGAATGAGGGCTTTCAGTGCACAACTCAAGACTTGAATGGAATAAAGCCGTGCGCCTAAGGCCTAAGACCACAGCGCAGGTGCAGAATGTGGCAACCTGGGCTGCCAAACCTGCTCAACTCTTTACGATGCGCTCAAGGTCTGGAATTATGAATTGAATCCGAGAAAATGCCTGGCCAGGTGATATGTGTAGGTCTTCACTTGAAGACAAAAAGGGAGTCACAGGAAGCTACTGCAACCATGCCCGGGGCAACAGCTGGACTGGATGAGCCAGCGAAAGCAGCATGAGTGTCATAGAAAGCCACCTCATCTTGTCCGGAGACAACGCCGTCTCCATCCAAATCCCTGAGTGCGAAGAATTTTCCCTCCTCGTTGCCGACGAATACAGTTCCAGCAGCATCGATCGTGGGTGCACTCCAGCCATTCGGTAAACACATCCCGCGGACTCCATGCGCAAGCCGAGTCGCAAATCCCTCGGCATCAGCGGCCTGGTACAGCCCGGTCTGGGCCGGACCATGAAAGGTCCACCGCAAACCGCCAGTTTCGGCATCATGGACTTGAACATCGCAAAAGGCTCCGATATGAACCTGCTGGCACAATGGCATCACAACTGAAGTACCCGGCAGGTTCAAGACTTTGCCGACAGCTGGCGCGTTGTTTGGAGGGCGAGGTGTGGTCACTTTCCACATGAGGTGTCCATCACTTGTGTTGTAAGCACTGAGCGTGCCCGGGCTGTACTCGCTCACCAGCACCATGGGCTCGGGACTGTATGGATTGGCCGGTGCCATGGGCACTGGGTGATTTTTGTTGACTGCGTATACTAAACCGTTTGGACCCAAGGCAATGCCGCCATCAGTCCAAGTCCCCTCACGACCACCTGCCTTCCAAACTAAGTGACCTGTGTCCAACCAGAGATTGTACACCTTCCCAGTCATATCCTGGAACATGAAGGATCCACCCTCCACAAAAAGGGGAAGAAAGTTCCACACTGGCGTGTCTGGCTCAAAAGTCCACATCTCTTCGCCAGTGCTAGCATTCAAAGCCTTCAGTTTCTGGTTGGCTGGGCCGTAAGAAGACGGCAAACGCCAGTCGCAGGCAGCAAGTGCAACCCCGTTGTGCACCATGTTGAAGCCGTTGTCCTGGCCTATCGCCTCGGAAACACGTGTCTTCCAAACTTCCTGGCCGGTTTGCATATCTAGGCAGAAGACGTGTCCCGTTGTGCTGCTACCATACACCCTACCTTTGTACAATGCCGGTGCATTCATGACCTCTGCTGGGAGCGAAATATATGCCCATTGCAGCACACCATTTGTGTCGAATTTCCTCATGCCATCTGCTGCCGATAGATAGATATTGCCATCTTCGTCGATTGCTGTGCCGTACGTTAACGTTGCGAACCGACCTTCTGGATGATGCCAGCTCCACGCCAAACTTCTGCTCAGGTTAAAAGGTGCCACATTCTGGGACACTGCGTAGTCTGGGAAGTTACCGCGCCCTGATGCCCAATGGTAGTCGGGCTGTGCTCGAGAACTGCTCTCCCTCGCCACAATGTGGGCTTGCAACATAGTGACGGCGAGCTGCTCTACCTCGTGGCAGGTGTCTCCATCTACGTGGCAAGCTTCTTCCGACACTGCTCGGATGGTGCGGCAAGCACATATCAAGACAAAGGCCAAGGTCTGCATCCAAGGCATCGGAACAACACGAACAGGCTACAGCATTTCTGCAGCCAGCTGCGAAACAGATCAAGCACACGAGCACTTGTTGCAAGGCATGCTTATTTTCACCTTCTGATTATGACTGCCTGTGCTTGTGGCAAGCTTTCACAAGATTCAAGCTCAACTGTAGAGAAGCTATGCAAGCAACTCGTCAATTGCATGGCCTTCTGTTGGTGCAGGAGCCGCCGACTGACCTCAGAACATCTCAAAACAATGTTTACAACCAATTCTTTCTCCCCGGATGCTCAATAGACACTCACTCGTGCATCTAACGAGGCTTCATGATGCATGTCACCAGCCTAGGCTACACATGCAAACCAGCAGCCGCTTGATAGTCTGCATGACTGGAGATTCCAAGATGCTGGCTCCATGACCCCCCTCTCGATAATCAATACAACGTTCCGCTCGCTGTCAAGTTCGCTTTCCGTTGACGGTTTTTCCCCATGCGCTTTGAGCCACTTGGTTTGCTTAACCAGGTTGGCTTTGAGTCCTAGGATCAATCGGCTGCAGTTTAAATGCCATTCCATGGTCGGGTTTGCTTGACACCGCGTGCTCGAAGTTAAAACCTGCAGACCCTTTCCCCGATGCTTCTACAGAAACGCATGCATCAGCAATCCATAAACTCCAAGCGCGCCGATGGAATCTTGACTCGAAGACCCTCCAAGGCTCACACAAGCATAGACTCCAGAAGAGGTGGCAGGGCGACTGTGAGTATTAAATAACATTATGTGGACATAACCCTTCTTCTGATCCTTCGGATGCCAGGTCCTGCTTTCATGTCTCGTTGTGGGAACATGTGCGTTGATGTCTGGCCCTGGAAGGAGTTCCATGCTATGAACAAGCAGCTGGCTTGGCTTCTCTGGCGGCTCTGGTGTGACATGCGTGACTGGTTAAAGCTACCGCTGACCAGACGGACGATGCCGTGGTACACTAAAATCTGCATGTCCGCTACCAGGACCTAAGATTCTGAAATCACCAAAAGTCGAAGAATATTGTATAATCCTTCCGCATTATCGGCGTTGCAGGATTACAGAAGCACGTGTGGTTTGTGTTGACATTTTGGCTCGCATATTTTCTCCGACATGCGAAGTAGGAAACTGATGTCCGGCGAACCCGGCGAGACTTTGTCTCGCACGGCCTCATCCCGTCCGCAGCTGATCCGGCAGGACTGGATTTTTGAAGCGCTGGCTGGTGCCCACGGCTCGCGGACCATGTGGTGGCATTGGCATGCTAGCCACCGGCGGATCACTTGCACTATTTGGGCCAGAAGACGGCCAGTGGCTTGTTGCCCACGATGGGACTGTCGACAGGAGCACGTCTCAGGGTGACCCAGACAGTGGTGGCTTCGTCTTCGGCAGGGGGGACTCACACTTCAAAGCATTTCAAAACTTGCAAGCTTCCGGGAACTGTGCGTCAGCTTGGAAACCATGGGTCTCAACGTATTCTGGCACAAGGCCAACATTTGTGGCAGCAGCGGGTGGCCGCCTACCGGGCCTACCGCACAGCATGTCTAAAGATGTGCTGCATGGACATCGTGGAGCCCAAAGTCGAGGTTCTCAACCGCCTGCAGTGAGCACCCTGTGCTGCAAAAACAGCTCCATCGGGCATGCCCAAGGCACGCCCTCGCTCAGTGCGCTCTCCGGGTCGCTTCCCCACAGCTTGGGCCTAAATTGGCGGGCAGCCAATGCAGCGCGACCCGATCCCCGGGATACACTCCAGAAGTGTCGCTGTGCATGGATGATGAAACCAGGTTTGCCGCTTCTGGTCCTTCTTGTTGTACCTGCTCGTAGTGCATCTGGAAGACGACCTGAACTGCCAAAACTCCGCAAGCCCAAGCTCGGCACAACACCTGCAACAAAACTGACTAGCTGGTGTCCAGCCAACGCGAGCTCAGCTTTTCTGGGTAGTCACTGCAGGAGGCACTAGCCCACGGGACCTTCTGGCAATTGCTTCTGAAACCACGAGCTAGCGTTGAAATGAATCGAAACCCCATTTCTTGACAGCTCCCTGTCTCACGGTGCCAAGTGTGGCGACCATGCAAGGAATCCGCACGACGACGCATCAAGGAATCCGCACGAAGACGCATCAGTGGCACGGGATGTCGATGCAGCCTTCTTATTAGGTCCATCGCAATTGCATCCTGAAGGTCACGCCACATGGCAACCAGGAACTGGCCCACCTGCATCTCACTTGAACTGTAAACGCTGTATGGACCCGCTTCGCCGCTCCATTCGTTGACATGTCTTGACTCAACTCCCATGTTTCAACCGGTCGGGAGAAGCATGTAAATATCGACCGGACAACCTTGCGACCTGGCTAGGACCTCCTTGGCCCAGTGCCAGCTCGGTCACACAAAATCGAGCAAGCACACTGCCAGACTGGCTACGTCCCAGCTTGCTGGAGCTTCGCGCGTCATGAAAGCGAGGTGGTTCACGGTAGCATTGCTTGCGCAATGCCCATGGGCATGATCCACGTTGCTCGCACACAGCGTCAGGAGGCCAGAAGCTTGGAAGAGGGGCAGCGAGGTGCGAAGCAAAAGTAATGTTCTCCGGGTCAAACCGAGCTCAGTGATTCCGAAGCGGCGTGCGGATCAACAATCGAAGCCAGAAGTGATCTCGTCAAAATTAGGCTCCCGCGGCTGTTGTGCCGTGTGGGTGCAGCAGGAAATGGCAGGGCAAGGGTGAGGCTCGAGGACATCAAGGTGATCTGGATCGATGCAGCCAAGGTCAAGGCCAAGGGTTCAAGGTCGTACAGTAGAGCCCTACAGCAAGGAAGTTGCAGAACACGAAGGGTCACCCAGGCGGTCTGAACACCCTCGCAACCCCAGACGAAAGTGTTCTCAAATTTCTACAGCCCATGCTGTACGAAGCCACGCAGCCTGTCAGAAGTATGCTTCGGGCCCTTTCTTGAATGTGTTGCAATTCCGACTTCCATGTTGCGGCTGGCTTCGCTGCTGAATTCTTCGTGCTGGGGTCTCGCGAAAATCGGGCTTTTAATGCAACTGTGCTCCGGCACCCGCACGCAGCATGCAGGAGTGGTGGCCTCGGGCCCACGGGTGCCGCAGGTGCTTTGCTTCATGGCTTCTAAGTCAGCGCTTGGGTGGGTGGGCCTAAGCTTCGGACCCGCAAGACCTCACTCAAATCAGAAACCGTGCACCTCCTTTGCGATACTTTCCCCCTCAAAACGATCTGCGCGCTGGCACCCGGACACCTGTCTCGCAAATCAGCTCCATCAAAATTGGGTCCCAAGCCTCCATCTTCCAAGCAGTGGCTGCTTTGGTCATGCAGGCGAGATGGCCCACCGGAATTCACGACAAAGCACCTGCACCCTCAAAGATGGCTCAGCGGCCTTGGTAGCTTGTCCTGGCCACACGCAGTTGGCAGACTGGACGCTGCACGCGGGAGCCAGCATTTCCGATCTCAGAGCCGGCCTACACCAGCGACCATCTGCACCGCCTGCGTGCCTCGACCTCGCATGGAAGGGCGGGCTGCGAAGCCTCAAAAGATGCGCATCACACGCGGGGGATGAACACTGTGTCACTATTGGCTTTGGGAATCGCGGCTCTGGGTCTGCCGGCCTCCTGCAGTGCTGTCATTGGCACAACGCAGACTCGCCCCACGCCGGATTTTCTGGACAAGACTCGGCCTGCGCTCTGGACTTCTGGATTAGGGCCACGCCAAGCCTGGTGAAAACGAAGGCCATGGAAGCCCAGAAGGGGTTGGTGCCGGAAGACAATTTGGGCAACGTGCCCAGAAGTGCAAGCGCCTATGGCAATCAGGGCAGGGGTTTAGGGCTCTGAATGTGAATTTGTTGCTGATGTCGCGAATGCTGTTGGAAGCATGTCCTGCTTGTCCAGCTTGACCGTCTCTTTGGCATCTCAACAATCAGAGCCGCGCACCCACGGCGACCCCCCTATTTTCCAGATAGGTGCTGACCAGCTTGGCGATCAAGTGCAGCATGAGGTCTGGGCGACCCGGTGCTGCTGAAAGCAGAGCTGTACGGCACTGCAAGGACACCGCTCGCTGAGGTTTCCGTCACTTTGAGGGCTTGAACACAAAACTGCACAAGTCAAGCGCATAAAAGCGGGCTCAAACGATGGGCCAGCCATGGCCAGCCCGGCTCAATCCTCTTACGTCTTACTCCTTGTTTGACGCAAGTCGTTGTGTGTTCCGTCTTCTTCAAAGGGAGTTCTTGGCCGTGAGAAGATGCCCTTGGATGTAAATCAGACATGCGAAGCCGGCCGAGCGCCAGCGTGCACGGTCATGCCCATCTGCAACATCACCACGGAAGAACACAAGACACCCCACTTCCTATCCTAGATTCCCAATTACGTTGCGTTCTCACCCCAAACACTTCTCAACCTACAGCTCTTGAAGTTCTCGTCAGCGTGCAAACGTCAAGCCGCATCTCAGGATCCTCGCCACGTACACTGGGGCCGTGAGGCATCCAGCCCAGCGCGTCTCAACCAAACACAAAAGGACCGTACGGGCCTAGCGGCCTAGTGGCATTCGCAATCATTGCCCGGTCCGAAGTTGTCCAAATCCAGCAGCCTTCTCACATGGCTCGGTTCCGTCGATTCTGAGTGGATGGGCGCAGGCGATGCAGCCAATGCTGAACGCGGGAAAGCGCTGTGAGCTTTCGAGTTCCAGCAGGTGCACTGTACTTTCACGGTCTGTCGAAATTGAAGCTCTGTCGTCACAGTATGGCATTCCTGGAAAGGCTCAACACGGCCCACCTGCCGTACCAGCCAGCGGTCGGACCTGCACCTGACGCGTTCAGATTCCGACTTCGACTTCTGCCTGCAACCAATTTTCCTCCCCTGAGAGATAATCGCGATGCTGGCATGTAGCGGCAGCATCGATGTGCATCATGGACGAGAAACGAAATGACGCCACTGTGGTGCAAACCAAGCCGCGCACTGGAAACGCTGCATCAGTCCAGGCGTCAGCGAATTAGCGTCGTGCACTTTGAAACCTCTGAAACGATGCATCAAGGCGCTAGCGAATCAATGCGTCATTGGTGGACCTTGGAGATGTCAGGCCACGAAGACAAGCCTCAGAGTGATCAACAGGTCAGCTCAGAGGATGCCTGGCTCGAATGCACGTGTGCAAGGAGCAGCAGTTGCGAGTTACATAGCTTTCGGATGCCAGTCCACCAATGTCAAGCAGATTGATCTCGGTTGCCATTGAACGGGTTGCATTCGCAACAATGCAAACGTCAACAGCTCGCTTCGGCCAGAGTCACCGATGATATCCAGACAACATATTACTTGGATCAAAAGGCGGCTAAAGTGAAGCTGACGATGACTCTGGGTATCATGCCAATTAAGTAAGCCACCTGCATGGATTTAAAAGTAGGTGTGTCGATCCTTCACGTGGTATTAAAGGCATTCGAATAGTGTTTTACCGTTGCTGTGATACCTTGTACCGCAACGGAGACGGATGGGGATTTCATAGTGAGGTGCCACCACTTTGACCAGTGCCACGCGAGGTGTCATGAATCATTTTCAAGGCTGGATCACCAAGGCCGGACACCAGCATCGATGCAGCGGCTCCTGCGAGATGCATAGCGGCATTATGCATGTCTGAAAAACTCCTTTCCTCACGTCCAGCTCGCAACCGGCTCCCGCCACTGTTCACAGCAAGCCGCCCCCATGGCTCCTACCTCTAAGTAAAAGCGTGGCGATGGCAGGCGGAGTCCAAAATTGCCATGTTTATAAACAACGCAGCTCAGGAAATCCGAGACGGGACAATGCACACCAGTGGGGAATCTAGGTCGAGGTGGCAAAGCATGGAAGTAACGAGATAGAATTGTAGAAAAGTGTCGGAAGGTCATCTAGGCTAGACATGTCTAGAGAAAATATGTCGGATTTGAAGACAAAGGGTCGAAGGTACTCTGACCCTTTTGTCCCACTTCCTTCCGGAAACTCGTTGATGCGGAGATGAACGCCGTGCATGCACAGTGCACGTCGCAAGAACGACGGCAGCAATTCCAATCATGTGCCGCCGCAGACTTCTTCGCACCAGCATGCAGGATGTGGAGATTGCTGGAACATGTACAACCTTAAAACATGCGGCCCAATGAGGTCAGTGCCGTGCCACGTGTATGGCCGAGTTCGCATGTGGCGCCTGGGGACCGTTCCATTCCCAAACCGCGTGGTGCTATGCCGAAAGATGACAAAGGAAACCTCTGCGCGGGCCGCCCAGCCTTCAAGGCCCTTTGGGTAGAGACTGCAAGCTTCCCCAGAGCATGCAAGGCTGAAGTCACAAATCCGATGTCCAAGCGAAGGAGTCGCTACTCGCCGCTACTCCGTGTCGAGCTGGGACGAGCTGTGGTACATCCTGAAGCCATGTGAAGTCACGGTACTCGTGCTCCGGATCAGCCGCCACTGCATAGGCCTAAGGGCCTAAGGGCCTAAGCTGGACCTGAGACGAAGCGTCTCTGCACATCTGGCGCTTGCAGCTTGCAGGGATTTGCTCTTACGCACGTGACGAGCGGAGAGGCGGGAACTGTGAGACTGCAATGGCCAAGGTGTCTGCCGTCCATCTGCGAACGGAAAAAGTTTGGACTTGGCCCAGTGTAAGTAAGGCCTAGCATGGCCCCGAAAGGCACTGCAACTCGGACACACGCCTCGCAAATCACCCCGGCTGGTGCAAAGCCTTTAAGTTCCAATCTGGGACTCCGAGTGGCTCACGAAAGCAGCAGAGGTTCGCAAGATAAAGCACTTGAGACCCCCAGTTCTCTGCGAGCAAGCAAGAGGCTTGCCGCTTGCCCTCAGCGTTAACAACATGCCAGCCGTGTGCCTCCAACATTTAGGGTTGGGCCGAGCTGCACTTGGAGCCCACTGCATGGTATGCATGGCAGCAATCATGATGAGAGCGGAGGGTTCAGGCGCCTGCCTCAAGGCTGTTCAGCGACTGCTGCCGGACCCGATGCTGCTGTTGGTGAAAAATCCGCTTCATGTGCGGAGGGCCACAGCTACGACAGAACCTGCTAGGTTTCAGGCATAAGGATTCAGGGTAAAGCTAGGTGAAGACATATGAACCGCACCTCTGGTCATGCGAGTGGGACCTGCTCGGGCGCAGTCGGATTATGGAAGACGGCCTGCGACATTGGAAAAGTCGTCGTTGCTTGTCATGTTTCCGCGACCACAAGCGATGTTTATTGAGCTTAAAGCAGAAGCCCTTGAGCTTCATGATCTCAATAGGACCTAAGACTTAAGAGTAAGACACACATGGCAGTCTCTCAGCACACCAAGCTCTTGGGTCGAACTAGCTCCACCCGAACAGCGACAGATCTGTGATGAGACCGAGACACCTCCCTTCGGCCCACACGCAGTGTACAACTTCGAGACCCGGTGAGACAGGGTCGGAGGGTGCACAAGTCGTAAAGGGCCAGGACTAGACTACTCTCTTACAGAGAAGCCGGAGCGCAAGACAGTGTGGCTGGGGTTCCATATAATGCACGCTTGTAGGCTTGTGCTGTGATGTGCAAGGCTCTAAATCGCAAGGTGCTCAAGCGGGCTCAGGCCTCGAGCTTCTTAAAGATAGAGGCTTTGCCTGGCTCGCGCTCCGAAGCACTCCCACCGACAAACTGCAGATCCCACTCTGGGATGGCAGGCATCAAATGCAAGAGAGTGGCCACACAGGATGCAAAAGATCAGGGCGATGCCGATTTTTTGCGGGGCGTTGCCAAACGCAAACATGCGAGGAGCGGCTAGGAGGAGGCTGTGCTACTGCAGCTCTTCGGCTCAATGTGGTTGAGATACCTCATGGAGTCTTTCAGTACCAAGCTGCCCGGAGAGCGAGTGCCGCCATTTCGGTAGCCTTTAGTTTCATTGCGGTTTGCACTTATTGCTCTCGAAAGCTCAGACTGCAGCTTATCTATTGTGGCCGTCGTTTCCGCCCAGCATTCTAGATGGCTGTTGAATGCATGTGAGAAGACAGGCAGCTTATCAATCAAGAAGACGGAGACGAAACTGCTCTGCATGCACAGAATCCATTCGACTGACTTTCTGCGAAAGCCTTCGCTGTTGCTGTATGCAGCTTCCGAGCTTGTTCGCACTTTCGTGCGAAATACCGTGCTGAGAATCGGCAAGCATCCGATGACAACGACAGAGCGCATGTTCCACAAACTGCCAAACGCAGATTCGCTGAACCCCAGCTGAAAAGCAGCCTACCGAAGATCTTCAATCCCGTAATTCAAGGGTTCCCTACAAATGGGCTCATAGCATCTCATAGCAATGTAAGCCTGACTGCCTTGCATCCTTGGGCTGCAGCATTCCTGCGGACTTGGCATGGTTTCCTCAGCCCCAATGCGCCACTCCCTGTAGCTCGCTGTGAACCCGCTCCCAGAAGAACACTCTCACCATGCCCGAAGAAAGAGCACGGCAGAAGCTCAGGGGATCTGGACGGCACAGCTGTGTTTTGGCCACCCACCTGGCTGACGTCAGGGATTGTGGTGATCGATGGGCACATATGCGCACTCTTGCAGTAAGGGCCATCACCAGTGGGGCCACGACGAACCTCCAAGAAATAAGCCTGACAGCTGTTGGTGGTGGAGCTGGCTGATGGCCCTGAGCCGCAAAGCAAACATTACGAGGCGGCTGAAGACCGGCGAAGCGGGGCGAGCCCGATACACTGGTGCCATGTGGTGGCCATGTGGCTCAACGAGCGACTTCTTGTGGGGCACGTCGTAGCCGCATGCAGGGACTGCTTGAGGTTTCTCCGTTTAGAGTTTACAGCACATCTCACATCGGTTGTTTGTCATGACTCCTTGGCAATCTGCGACATGGCGGGAGGGCAGTCTTATCCGGGCCCGTGAGATATAATGAGCCAGGCAGAAGTGATGATCAGCCATGACCCGGCACACAACTGGTGATGTAAGCATGCTGGCAGCGAGCTTTGGTAGCCTTGGCCAGACTCGGTGTGGCCTTCTGCCAGCCAAATCTCTTCATGCTCCCATCGTCGTAGCAGGCCGCACAGAGACGCTTCTTTGGAACGCCATAGATCCAACGGGCAAGTGACACAATGGAAAGCAGGGAAAATTCCATTCCAACATCATGCTGCTCAGCTGTGCATCACTTGGAGGACCGCAAGGAGATGCCAAAGTCAAGTCAAGGACACGGAGCAGCCACTCGACAAGCCTTTGCAAAACGAAGTCTGATGCCGAAGCGGAACTTCAGCAAGCCAACAAATACCTCTCTTCTAGCAGCGATTGGTGCTGGTGTGTGAGGCCTGGCGTGGATGACAGGTGTTGTTTGATGCAAGCGGAACAGTGACCCTATGGGGCTAGAGGCCCGAAGGCAACTAGCCGAAGGTAACGCAACGGGCTTGTTTGCAGTGTGGAGCGTTACGAGTGTGTCTGCATGGTGACTGCGACGGGGCGTGCGGGAGGTGCTTGCCAGAAATGCCGGCTGGAAATCTGCATGAAAAAGGCCAGCCTGTCTGTGTTTGAGATAACAGCATGGGAACTGTCATGCAGGCTTTCAGGGTCTGTGGCAATCTCAGGCAAACTGTTTAGCAATGCTGCTGTACCTCATAGAACTGTTCGAATCCTGCTCTCAGGCGCGATTTTGTGGTATCGCGATACCGTGATGCTCAATGCCCCAAACGTCTCTCAAGACGTCAGACTGATTACTGATTTTTCGCCATGCCTGTACTCAAGCCCACTTCATTCCCGAAAAAAGCCTTATCTTCAACTGCATTGTCCGGAGTCGAATGCTGTCGCGGACCGACATGACACGACTCTCGTCAGCGCGGACTCCAACGGAATTGGAACTTGCTTGCAGCGAGGCTCGGCGACACAGCAGGCTGCAGCCACTGTGCTCATGCTGAGTTGGTTTCTGCATGCCGCACTTGCTTGCGTGAAGGAGGCAGCACCGGCTTGCGAGGCATCACCCTGAAAGACAGCCTCAAGGCAAAACGTGATGATGATAGGTTGCGACTGATATAACTTTTCTTCTGTTGAAGAGCCCGCGAGCGCAACATCACTTGGGCAAGGATTTTGCAAGCAAGCCGTGGTGCGGTCGGAAAGAAATGAGCTCAGGGGCAGTCGGTGCTCTGGGTGGCGAGCTATGTCCTATGATTCTTACGTCACGAAATGGCAACTGGCCCCAGTGGAAGGATGACATTGTGACGGCCGCGAAAGCCTCCGCTTGGGCAAACAGATAGCAGCGTAGGGGTGCGAGCACAAATCACACAGGCCAGCACCCAGAAATGTTTTAACCAGGATGCCCGGATCCGAACAGAGCCAGTAGCGACATCTTTTCCAAACTGCTCAACCCAAGCGCTTCAGCGGAAAAGTGGCGTTTGCTGCATTATCTTCCATCGCGAATTACGAACCAAAAGTTGCGCTCCCGTGTCGCTTTCCCGAATTTCTTTGGTTCGGCGACGGTGTCGCACTGCGAGTCGGAGAGGCGTATAAGAGTGCCGTCACGGGTCTGTTCTCAGACTCTTTCCCTGCCCCTAGACCCTTGCCCGTCATCCGAGCCTACTGCGGAGCAACCGCAGCCCTTGCACGTCCTTCCCGCGCACAGTCCCAGAGAGATTTCCAGATCGATAGACTTCCATCAAGAGACGGGAAAAAAACGCTGCTCGAATACGGGGTTAGTGAAGCTTGTGCATGGACTGCTTCGCAGCCGATCGATGTCTGAATCTGCACGTGATCGACACCTTGCCTGTAATACTACCCCTGTTTTTAGCTCAAGCACTCCAACATCATGGCTTTCACCAAAGCCTCTTGCGCTTGCGGCTTTCCAAGGCATCGACAGAAATCACAAAAGACCCTGCCACCAGCTCACATGCCGTCAGCCTCGTTTTGGGACATGGTGGGCTTCCTGTATGCAGTTCGACGGTGTCAGAACTACGGGCAAAAGTGAAACCTGCGGACCTTGTTGGTGTCAGGCTCGTTTGTATTCTCTTCTTTCCGCGTCCGTGGCTCTCAGCAGGTCCAGGTACCACAATCGAGACCCTAGCAGTAACATTATCCCAGCGACCATTCTTCGGGCCGCAGGACTACCAGGTTGAAGGGCTAAAGTAGCCAGGTTGACGACTGTTGTAGGAAGTGGTCTGTCAGGCTGAAAATGCTGAAAAAGTTGTACAGGTCTCAGCGATCTGTTCAGCAGCATGCTCTTCTCCTTCCTGTAGGCTGCCAGGAAGGTCACGACGAATTCCAGAAGCCAGCTTTCGCCAGCGGAAGGGTGTCAGGAGGCTTGCGTCCCAGTCGCGGCTGCGTAGTCAAGAGGCCGCAAAGTCGGGACGCTCTGTCACCTGGCCAGTCGGCGGTTTCGTTGACCAACCCAGCCCTCCACACACTACTGCTTCAGGAACTGAAGCGCTCAAAAGCGCATGCAACGGGTTAGCCGGTTAGCCCCACGATGTACGACACAGGAAGCGCCTGCAACGCGATGCTTGGGTCATCCGGCTGCTAATCACGTGCAAGCAATCATGTGGCCAAGATTCGCTGAGAGTCCTAAGGGTTCTTGCGATAGAGGGAATAACGTACTGTACTGGACCCGCTTGCGGCCACGCTACGTCTTTTCGAGTGAAATCGCTTGCCGCGGTTGCGGCCCGGACACCGAATGCATTGTAAACTCCAACATTTACTTTGGCCAATTCGCCAAAGTCCTGGCAAAGACGCCGTAATCATTGTAATCGGTTCCTCGGGCTCGTTGTCGTGATCTCGTGCATGTTTTGAGTTCTGCCTCCCAAAAAAATGTCTACGCCAACGCCGCCTCCCCTTACTCCCACCACAGTGTGTTGGCGCATTTCGGGCCCATGGGGTGGTCTCGAGAGTGATGGCTTCGACTCCTACAAGCAGCTGCTCTTTCACTGCTCGGGGTCTATGAGAGTCTACGATGGTATATGTCGGTTTAGTATTCGGGTCGCAGAAAGCCCGAAAGGCAGAAAACCGAGTCATCAATTCAACATGTTACAACTGCGAGTTAATCGCTCCCTGGAAAACAGCCAAGCTGTACTACCGCACAAAAGCTCTCTTGAATGTTGCCGGTGAAGTCAAACCTCAGCCCTGCATGTCGCTCTGCTTGCCTCCGTTGCGAAGCTTCTTGAACATGATCAGTGCTGCGACCGGTATCGCAGCACAGCACAACAGTGAATGTGTCACTGTAAGGCCTGTCACAAGCAGCAGATCCAGAATGTGTGCTAGCAGCCGTACTGACGAAGTGCGGGTCGTTGCTACTCTTTACCTATCTATGATTCGAGACATTTATGTGCATATATATATATGTATATATATATATACATACATACATACATACATACATACATACATACATACATATTTTTAGCACTCGCACTCGACGAAGCAGGCGTATGTATATACATACGTACATATACATACACATGGACAGACACACTGTGCAACACCTGCTGACAGGAAAGATCTGACTGTCCATTTGCAGAACGTCCCAAACTTAACCAAATGTACCTTCCGCTCTGCACAGGGCACGGCTAATCTTCGAGGACATGCTACTACGGACACGGTATCATTTCGGACTGGGCAGCTTTATTGTTTCGGATAGCCGCCGGAAGCTCGAACCCCCTGGCAACAAAACAAAACAGAAAGTAAGGACGAGCTCGACTAGACTTCAAGCCTCGACCACAGCATGCCGCAGTATGGTTCTCCATCGGAAGCATCCACACACGGGTGAATCTAATTTTGCTGGGTCTCTGTTCTTTCAAAGGCTCCGAGATTCAGTGTTGGAGGGGGGTTGCTGGAGATTTCAGTTTTGTTTAGTTTAGGGTTCGGGGCATTGGAAAAACAACCTGACGTCTGAGACTGGGGTTGAGGCTGCCGCGATGCTGCTGTGTGTTTGCACCGCCCACGGGGCTATGGCGGCCACGAGCCGCGAGATGGCTGCCAAGGGTGACTCTGCAGATGGCACTCAAGGGACGCTGCAGGATACTTTGCGGGTGGGCATTTCAAGGATATTCCCAATCGCGAGACGGTTTTCAAAACAGCAGAATAGTGTAGGTCAAGACAGTCCAAGACTAGCTTCGTAGCGGCGCAGCATGCATAGATGCCATGCTGCCCCCCACTTGCGGTCAACATTCCGAGTTTCAGCACTTCCTAAGGCCGAAATGATGACACACCAGGCAGGAGGACCCCCACCTACTCTGCGCGCGGGCGCGCCCTGGAAGCTCGTAAGTCCGTAACTTCTCAGTTAGATGAGGCCAGAGTTCGCACACCCCGCTAGCTAAACTATACAAAGACCCCCTCTGGCCTCATCCAAAGCTCGACACCAGCTGAGTGGTAATGGCTCGCACTCTCTTGCAAACATACAACTCGTGCCTCACCTGACTCCCCCACTGCAGAACAAGAAGAAAATTTACACGCACAGCAGCAAAACTCTCTCTCTCTCTCGCTCTCTACCAGGCAAGGAGCAGGGGGCGGTCCATTCTCTCTCTCTTTCTTTCTTTCGCCAGGGGCTGTGGGCCAGGGGTTTCCCCCAAGCCCTCTCTCTCCCTCTCTCTCTCTCTCTCTCTCTCTCTCTCTCTCTTTTTCGACACTGTGTACGAAGATGACAAACATGCAGGCCCAATCTTTCCTTGGTACGTAAGCGACTTTTCTAGCACTGCGCCGAGTCGTGGGGTTCTTTGTCTCAGAAGTCGGGGCATGGCTCAGCTCCTGCACGAGTGTGGAGAAATCCTAGGGCCCGGGCATTGAGATTCTTGTTTTGTTATGCGAGTCTACTTGCAGTACAAGGCCCTGGTCGTTCGAGCCATGGGCCGAAAATGCCGTAGCAGCTTTACCGGGTTTGATCGTCGGCTCGCTGAGCAACCAAAAGGCAGCAAGCCAGGCTGAACCGACACCCCATGCAAGGCAAAGCATCCCGCGCTACTGACCGAAGAAGTCGTCGATGTACGGAAAGGGCCGATCCTTAATGTCGTCACGGACTACGGGCTGAAACCAGCGTCTGGAGTCTAAACCTTGCTAATTACTGGGTCTTGGTCTATAGCCGCTGGTCACTGAAAGAACTGCAAAGGAAGGGCTGCAACTTACCCTCTTGCGACGGAACTGCAAGCCTCGAGCCCGAACATGTTCATGCCCTGCAGATTTGGTCAAGCTATGCAGCAACAAAGCCCCTTTGTAATGCAAGTAAGAAAATCAGCTTGCTTGCGTGCCATGCTGGGAGTTGTGGTTGCAGGAATCGTCCACCGTTCTTCTTCTCTCCAGCCCCATGCGTAGGTGCATCGGCGCGTGGATTCGTAAGCGCGCGTGTGGGGTGCGCGGGTGGGTGCCTGGGTGCATGCGCAGGTCCGCGGCTGCATGCGGGCCACCTCGGATTTGTGTCAACGTTGATGTATGGTGTCGGACGGCAGTTTCGCTGTAAGACTCAGGCCCAAATTGATGCAACCGCGACAACTGGTCTCATAAACAGAACTCTTGAAACACTTCTTTACATGTTCGTTTCTGATTTCTGACTGTCTCTCATATACCTTGTGTTCATGCCATTCTGTTGCATCGCCGCTCGTCTATGAGCTATGCAAAAATATCGTCTCAAGAGCAGAAGTGTCAGCCTCGCATCGGCCATACGCCTCCTTTGCTTCTATAGGCGACTGGAGGTAGCAATGTGGACTTACACCGAATTTTTTCGGCACTTCAGTACTGTCCTTCAAGCCACTGCAAACAGTCCTGTGAGACTGTGATTCAAAGCATGTTGGTTTGAAAAAACCTGAAACCAAGCTCAAGTAAACGTGAATAATAGTCGCTTCCTGGTTTCCGATAAACGCAAAATCAACGACCCCACGGGCCCCAGCAGATTCTCATTAAGCTGCTCATAAACATATGAGTCATATGAGGATTCTAATTAGGCAATTGAGAAGGAATTTACTTAGATTCCTAAAATTTTATTAGCAGCCCAAAAAAGAATCCCAATATTTTAGTAGCAGTTTAATTTATCAGAATCTGCTGCGGCCCGTGGGGTCGCTTTGTATTTGCCTTGATTTTGCCCGTCCGTCCTTCCGTCCGTCCGCCTCGTCCGCCCGCCTGCGCCCGCCCGCCCACTCGGGCGAAAAGGTGCGAGGGCGTGCACGTTTAGCTTTATTTCCAGTCTTTCTATTTTGTCTTTAGCTTTATTTTAGTTCGTATTATTTTGCTTTAGTTGAGGTTTCCAGCGCATAAAATACTGACCTGGATCAGGTTAGGTTCAGGTTTATTTCGGAAATCTTCAAGCCAAGGGTTTCTTGGTTGTCTTAGGTAATGGCTTTTCTAACAATAATATCAAACAGAGTGCTGGAACATTTGTCAGAACAAGCTATAACTTCGCCTTTAATACCAGGGTCAAAACATCCCCCAGCACCTCGTCAAGTGCCGATCAACATCAGCTCCTTTCTCGTGGAAGATATCGCGAGGAGCCTTTTCCCACATCGGCATACAACGATGCTCGAGATGCCCTCTATGACACCATTTGTCGACTACTTTTCGCAGGCAGTCTACCCTGCGCAAGATAAACCGCAACTCATCCAACCACACTATACTAGACCACAGAGCGAGGAGCCGCTGGAATTTTACGAGCCGGTACAATCCTCCAGCCATAGTTGTGCAGATGGCATGAAATCATGATGTCGCCACATTTTGCACCTTCCTTTCCAGAGCGAGCGCGTTTTTTGCACCTCTGGTGATTGGGGAATTCATGTCCTTTGGAACGAAAACCTCGTCCTGCGAAAAAACAGTTCAAGGCGATGTTTGTCGGTGAGGGAACAGTTCCTGTCAGCAAGAGCACGGCGTATAGCGACCACAGTGAAAAACAGATGATCGGAAAAACCGGGGATGATAAGCCACGACTTTGGGCAAACTCTTCGCGACGGTAGCAGGTAGCAGAATGAATGAAACAATGGTGTGGCAAACGCAAAAACCGTCAGTCAAACCCAGACCTACCGGTGTACTTTGGATCTAATGTCTGTTCGCCATTTTTGAATGACCTCCGTGTGAATACACACTCGTTACAGGTATAAACGAAACATGGACACCATGCTTAAACTCCTTTTAATGGCATTTTTCACGAGGTGGAATCTCCGTGTGTGTGCATCTACAGGCGTGCACGACTTTTAGCGCCCCCCCCTCTGTCTGTGTGTGTGTGTGTGTTGTGTGTTTGGGTGTGGGTGTGTGGGTGTGTGGGTGTGTGGGTGTGTGGGTGTGTGTGTGGGTGGGTGGGTGGGTGGGTGTGTGTGTGTGTGTGTGTGTGTGTTTGTGTGTTTGTGTGTGTTTGTGTGTGTTTGTGTGTGTTTGTGTATGTTTGTGTGTGTTTGTGTGTTGGTGTG
>CAJNJA010066519.1:0-15741 GCA_905231915.1 Symbiodinium necroappetens
TAAACCCTAAACCCTAAACTGTATCCGACAAGGACCCAGTCCTTAGAGATTAGCATCCTCTGCTCGGTGGTTTTGGTCTCTCGCCTGGCGAAGACGACCTGCTCAGAAGGATGTCACGGGGCGTTTCACAGGGCTTTTTTTTGCCGGGCTTGATGAGTTTTTTTACAGGGTCTATGGGGTTTTATAAGGGGGTTTATAAGGATTTTACCAGCAATGTACAAGGGTGTATGGGGCTTCACTCTCGTTCCTAGAGTTTCCGAAGCCTCTTGATCCAGGAATACACCTTCAATCATATTGGGGATCCCTCTGGGCCTCTCTGAAACCCTCAACCCTAAACCCTAATGCTGCTCAAGTTTAGAGGTTCAGCGGGTTTTGGGTGTAGGGCTTGGGGCTTTGGGACTCTTGTTGTCATAAGGTTTAGGGTGTTTTGTGTGTGTGTGTCTGTTTCTTTAAAGGGGGGGAGGGAGGGTCGAGGCTTCGTGAATTTTAAAGGCTGTAGGGGCCCTTCTCCAGGGAGTAGGACTTGGGGACTTGCAGGGTGGAGCCTCTAACGCCTAGGGATGCCTAGTTTTCAAGCCTTGCCCTGGGGTTTGTTTCAGGGACTCCAGACGTAAAGGTTGGAAGACAGAAGCTGACACCTAAACCGCCTAAAACCCGACCGAATCCAGGCCATCCTCGGCTAAAGCCTGAATCCCTGAATGCCCCTACTAAAGTCTCTTAGGCTTGGGCTGTACAGCTTTGACCTTCTCGGGTTCCCTTGTTGGGGCCATATTAAAAGTGATCATGTTTAATCCTTACCAGGGTTTTATGATAACAAAAATGTAAAACTGTATCCAACAAGGATCGAGTTCTGTCTCCTCGGAATTCAGGAGCCGCAAGTGCATGAACCGAAACAGGACTTTGGTTGTCTGTTTCTAGGGCCTCGGGCTAAGGGAGCCCAAAAACCCTAAACTGTGGCTGTCTCCTAAATCTTGGCATTACGGTGTGGGACTTTTTCCTAACGAGGTAGATGCAGGGTTGTATGTTTGAGGCAGAGGATCAGGTCCAGTTAGGAACAAGTACCACCCACTGATCCTATCATTTGGACATGTAGTTGGGTCCCTTACATTTCTGAAAACCTAAGGATACTCTTCAGGACACTACAGGAAGTTTCTTGAT
Organism: Symbiodinium necroappetens; assembly: GCA_905231915.1. Taxonomy (NCBI): domain Eukaryota; class Dinophyceae; order Suessiales; family Symbiodiniaceae; genus Symbiodinium; species Symbiodinium necroappetens. Next base: position 1,159 of record CAJNJA010066519.1, read on the forward strand.
GTTAAAATGCGTGGTTTAGGGCCTTCGCTCTAGTTAGCACTTATGGCCAAAGAGTCTTCAACTAGACCCTTTGCGCCGCAAGGGTCTGACGATCTTTCCCACGGCCGCGCATGCACATGTCCGCGCGAGTCGCACAAAAACCCACAGAAGTATGCGGACGTCCCCTAGAATCCAGAATCACAATCTGCCCAGGGCCGTTGATACGGGTTGGACTGTGTAGTTCTTTACAGCGTCTTCTCCGTCCCATCTTCCAACCTTCGTAACTTGCGGGCCTGCAAGATTGTCGCTGCCTCGGTTTCTGGCACACCGGTCGAAAAGAGCTGAAGCTTCAATGCGATCTCAGGCCATTTGCTGTTGAGATCTGTGTAGGCCTGAAGCTTGAGCACCTCTGCAAGGTTGTCTCCTGGGTTGTAGCTTGGGGGCCCCTGAAAAGTATTTTTCAATAGGTACCTCTATAGAAACCATAAGGGACATGTTAAAGTTTCCCAAATGGCCACCCAGTCTCTGATGTAGGAGAGACAGGCCTTCTCGAGCTGTGTGGCCTCGAAGATATGCGCCTGGCGGAGGACGCTGCAGACCTGCTCGGCGCTGAGTTGCTTGCAAAGCTGCGCTTCGCACCACCGCTGCAGGCGTAATACCTGAGTAGGTGTCAAGACAGCCCCCGGCCTTACCGAGCAACTCCACGAATGCCTAAACACAGTATGTATGTAAAGGTTACTTATAGATGGGTGTGTATTCTACTTCCACTGGGTCTTCGCACATGGCAGGAACGGAATAACCCTTACTGAAATTTTGCTGAATGCACATTGTGGGTCGCAGCGAAGACGTGAATTCTCTTGTGAGTGGTTTTCCTACATATTCACGTTACATCAGTGAGGTTCCCAGTGATAGAAAACACCACAACGGCCATGACGACCAAGACGATCACCAGGACCACCACGACCACCAGAAGACCACTGAGAGACCACCAAGAGACACCCGGAACCAATGCTTCCCCCAAGCCGGCCGAGTTGTCAAATTTACAAACAGCATATATGCATACATCATACATATACATATAATTACATATATATATATATACATATTACCTGCTCCAGGATCGACCCATGTACGCAGTGCCGAAAATCCAAGAAAAGCCGCACAGTTCCATTCTTCTTCAGCACGGGAACCAGAACCCTATACCCCAACGGATCATCAGTTTTTGCATGCCATTCCTGGTGTCTGAACGCACTACATTCAATTGTCATCCTCATGTCCTGCTCCTCTGTTTTACCATCGTCTTGTCCTGTCGGTCGCCCATCGCAGTCGTTCGTGCCGAGCCAAAGTGCGTGTGTTTATGTATGCATGTACATGTCTGTGAGTGTGTGCGCTTGCGGGCGATGCATATACATGAATATGAAACTTTGACAAATCTGTGTCAAGTGGTGAAGGGGCCTTTGACAACACCCCGCCTGATACTTATGGCTGACGGCCCACAATGCCTCCATCTGTGAGGGATGTCGACTGCCGACTTCCTTCTCAGCTTGGCTCGCTTGCTCTGTTGCAAGGTCCTGGATAGTCGGAAGGTTGTCAGTGTATAGAAACTTTAAGAAGGATTTGAAGGTGGCCACATTGCAGTCTTCAACCATGACCACCTTGGACATGGACTCCTGCATTCCTGAGCTCAGCTGCTTTCTGAGCACCTCCGACCTCGCGCAGAGAACTTGCGAGTGTGCGCGGATGTCCTCGCCCTGCACGCTGAACCGTACATCACTGCTGCTAGCTTCCTCGAGCAGAGTTTCCATGTCACGATGCAGGCTCGGCTCTGGCACATCCACGGACTCTTTGAATGGAAACTCGGTCACTTGGGTTCCAAGCGGACGGACTTCCAAGACGAACTTCAAAGTCAACGTGTCGTCCGACACCCACTCTGATTGCAGAAGCTGCTCGTGCGTTAGGCCGAAGATTCCGATCGCTGACGGAGCTGAGCCCTTTACATGCACATCTGGGCCATAGACTTCAACTGACGTACCATGCCGGATTACATCCCACTGGACGAAGGACCCGTCCCGTCTTTGGACAAGGATGCTGTAGCGAAAGGCAAGGGGAGTTGCTGGATTTGGGGGGTATGATCGGATGGCAAGGGATCCGAACTTCGGCTCGTCAGTGTAATCTTCGATGCGATTGCCTAACGGACTGTAGATGACTTCGAACTTGTACCTGTCCACAAAGAAGTCGGGAGAAGTCACATAGCTGCCGCATTCTTGGCTAAGCGCTGTTCGAAGCCACGACATCGCGACCAGGCTCCAGGTGTACTCTCCCTTTACGATCTGGTGGCCAAAATGAACAGAGCCACCATCATGCCCGGGCAGGTTGGCAGCTGGGACGACGCGATCTAGATTGATTTGATCTCGAAAATTTCCAGCTCTGTCCATATCTACGGCTCTTCGGAAATCTTGCTCCAAGCTATTCTCATTCACAGCGTTGTGCAGATTCGCCTGCTGAGCTTCCAGCTCTCGTCGCAGCTTTTGCCGCTCGAGGGCCTCACGACTCTCGGCTGCGAGTTCTCGACTCGCTTGTAGGGCGGCTTGCACCTGCGTTTTGGTGGCTTCGATCTGCGCACGCAGCTCCTCGGCCGTCATGGCTGCGCCAAGTGCTCTGGCAATCTCGCTCGAGCCCTTACTACGGTCATCCAACTGATTGGGCAAGTCACTAATACTCACGGTTTCGGGTTTAGACTTTAGACTTTAGGGTTTAGGGGCTGCTTCTTTTAACCTCAAGCATTCAAGGCTCCTGGCCAAACGGCGTTTCAGTCTGATTGGGACCATGGGCAGGCCAAAGTCTACTTAGGCGCTATGGCAGGCTAGGGTTTACGGTGCAGGCTCCTAGAAAATGGGTGGCTTGCGGATGCTTCGCGCTCGACTTCCCTATACTTGGCCGTCAGGGATAATGCTTTCTAGCTTTTCCTTGAAGGGTTTAGGTGGCTCCGCTGCTTCTGCAGATTTCAACCAGGTTTCCGTGATCGGGATCTTGGGAGAGTGGTATGACGGGGGGGGCTGGGATTTCGGGATAACCATAGACCCTAAACTCTCATTCCTGGACTTAGGGCCTTCGGGAAGTCACCCGCCCCATAAACCCCAAAAGCCCTTAGGCCGTAAACCATAAACAACCCTGATGTAGAGACCCTGTTCAGGGCCTCAAGTCGCATCCGAAAAGGTCCCCCTCAAACCCTAAACTTGACAAACCCCTAAACAGGACATCCCTCAACGCTCAAGACCTGAATCCTTGAAACCCTAAAACCCCTTAGACCCTGGAACCCTAAAGTTTGGCCCTAAAGCCCTTGAACCTCCCAACTTCTCCGCCTCCTCCCGCAGAAGCGCGAAGTGAAGCTCGTGGGAAGCGAGCGCCAGCATGATCAGATCCTCGGGTTTGGGGCTACAGGGCTATAGGGTTTAAGGCTATAGGGCTTGCGGCTTAGGGTTTAGGCTTTAGGCTTTAAGTTTCGGGGCTACAGGGTTTGGGGCTTAGGGCTTAGGGCTTAGGGCTTATAGGTATTAGGCTTTAGGCTTGAGGCGTATAGGGTTTAGGGCTTGGGGCTTAGGGTTTAGGCGGTTTAGGCTTTAGGTTTGAGGCCATAGGGTTGAGAGTTATAGGGTTTGGGGCTTAGGGCTTAGGGCTCAGGCGGTTTAGACTTTAGGTTTGAGGCTATAGGGTTTAGGACTATAGGGTTTAGGGTTTAGGGCTTAGGGCTTATAGGGTTCAGGCTTCAGGTTTGAGGCCATAGGGCTTAGGGGTATAGGGTTTAGGGGTAAGGGCTTAGGGCTTACGGTATAGGCTTTAGGCTTTAGGTTTCAGGTTTGAGGCCATAGGGTTGAGGGCTATAGGGTTTAGGGCTTAGGGTTTAGGCTTTAGGTTTGAGGCCATAGGGTTTAGGGCTTGGGGTTATAAGGCCCAGGGTTTAGGGTCGGCACTCTCGTGTCTCAGGGCTCTGCGGGGTAATCTCGAAAAAAGGAGCTCTACGAAGGGGGTTTGTATAGGGCTTTAGGTCTCATAAAAAAAAAAAAAAGCTCTAAGTCGTTCTGGGGCTCCTGGAGGGATATAGGCAGGGTGTCTAACAGGGTTTAGGGTTTAGGGAGGGTTTTCGAGGATTTTTATGTTAACAGGATCTTTATCGAATCATCTCTGACCATCCCTTTCCGTGCTTACTTCACTTCTATTCCCATACCGACATGCGCATCCACGTCAGAGTCTAGGTATGGGAGAATGGGCCGTAAGAAGGACACTTCAGAGGACCCTTCAACAAGAGGCCCTCATTTACAAACCCCTCATATCAGCCGTATACACCCCAATAACCCTTATTACAACCTCATACAACCCTTCTAGATCACTGTAGAGCCCAGGTAAAGCTCGTCAAGATCCCCCAAAGACGGTTCTAAACACCCTGACATACCCAGTAAGCCTAGAACATCTCGAAACCCAAAGTCCAAAATCCCAAAGGCCGAGGGACTGCGTCCAGGCCGTAAAGGCAGTGTCGTGTGTTCGGGTCGTAGTCTGGCTGCGCCTGGAGCAGAGAGCTTAGGGATCTTGGGGTGTGGGGTGTAGTGTAGGGGCCTTCAGAAATAGGGTTTTGGGGGTTCCTTTTCAGAATTATGGTATAATAGACCCCCAAACCCTAGTCTAATTATTAAGGCCCCTATAGTAGGGGTGTCGGGGTCAGGGTTTAGGGCCTTGGGGCTTAGGGTCTTAAGGTTGAGGGTGTAGGGTGTAGTAGAGGACCGCAGAACAAGGTATACAAGGGTTGACTGCGTGCCGCATGTAAGTGGTCATGAGCTCTGCTGTGGGTAGCACATCCATGTCTTCTGGATCAGAGGAAGTGGCTGTAAGCTTCGACACTTCGGCGTTGCATGCTCTTCCCTGCTTCCCATTCCACTAGTCGTTTCCTCTTACTCTTCCTGTTCCTCCTCCTCGTTCCTCCTCCTCCTCCTCCTCCTCCTCGTTCTCGTCCTCCTCCTCCTCCTCCTCCTCTGCGTCTTCCACTCCCTCTTCCTCTTCCTCCTCCTCCTCCCCCGCTCCTCCGCCTCCTCCTTGCCCGTCTTCTCCTCTTGCTTATGGCTGTCACCATCATCTTCACCATCACGATGGCATTGCCAGCCCTCGCAGAAGCAATGGAAGTGAAAGTAAAAAGTAACACCAAGATGACAATGAAATCGTCAACAGCATCACCAACATAAGCGACATGTTCACCATCACCATGGTGGCTGTGGTGGCTATGGTAGCTGTGGTGGCTGTGGCGATGTTGGGTGGCAGTGAAGGTGATGGTGGTGACGGTGGCGATGATGGCGTGACGGCGACAAAGACGATCTTCATGATCACCCGTTACTACGGCTTGCAAATCTCAAGGTGGACACCCTAAACCCTAAACCCGAAACCCCTAAACCCCTAAACCCCTAAACCCCTAAACCCCTAAACCCTAAACCCTAAACCCCTAAACCCTAAACCCTAAACCCAAGGTGGACCTTGGAGGCGCGGATGTAGTCCATGATCTTGTGCTCGCCTTCGCCCGGTGTGTCCGGACCCGACAGGACAATCGTCACCTGACGGCTGTATGCAAAAATGGGCTGCAATGTCTAGGGTTTCGGGTTTAGGGTTTAGGGGTTTAGGGGTTTAGGGTTTAGGGGTTTAGGGGCTTAGGGGTTTAGGGGTTTACTGTTTCGGGTTTAGGGACTAGGATCGGCGGCTGCGCCTCTCCGAGTTAGAGGTACATACGTCTCACTGAACTGGGAAGTGATGCACGTCTACGCCGGCTCGCAAAAAAGGTAGCGCGGGTGTCGGGGCCAAGAACTTTACAGCCCTAAACTCCACAGCGCCTGTAGCTCTAAAGCAACCGATCACCCTAAAACCCAAAAGCTCCAAAACCTAAGACGCAGAACCTTAATAGGAGCTCTGAGGTCAAGGCCTGTCTGTATGTATGTATGCATGCGCGCATATACATACACACATACATAATCATACATACACACACGTGGCCCAGGGTCGTTCAAGATGAGGCATCTGTATCCAAGATTTCGAGGCTCCTCAGGAAACCCTGGATCTGGGATCTGTCCATTGCCAGCGTGGCACGATACGCTCCACTATGAACTGCAATCTAAGTTGCTCAACTTGAGCCTGTCAGGTGGAACACCATACCCTCGACCCGGAAGCCGTAAATCCCCCAAAAAACGTAGCCCTAAACCCTCACCTAGCCCCACAGCCCCCAACTTTATACACCTTATGCCCTTAAAACCTAAAGCGCCGGTAGAAACTGTAGCATGGGCTCCCTTAAACCCTAAACCCTAAACCCAAAAAAGTAGCCCTAAACCCTCACCTAGCCCTACACCCCCAACTTTATACCGCAGAGGTTGCAGAAAAACCACCGCCTGCTGCCAGCGCGGATCCTCCTCCAAGGGGTGGAAACCGGTAGCTTGTGAGATTGGGCCTTGCGGTTTAGGGCTTGGGGTTGAGGGTTTAGGGGTTTGCGGTTTAGGGCTTGGGGTTTAGGGTTTAGGGGCTTGCGGCAGTTTGCGATTTAGGGCTTGGGGTTTAGAGGGGTAGGTTTGGGATTTGAGATGCAGATGCGGCATGTCTTGTGACACGGTCCAACGTGTGGCAATATGGGGGGCTGGAGGCCTTTTAATTAGAATAGGGTTTTGAGGTTTGAGGGACTCTACAGAATGATAACAGACATGACAATAATTACCACTATCAGGAAGAACATGGGCCTTCATAATTAGAATAGGGTTTGGGGGGCATAATATACTATAATTATAATAAGGAACCCCCAAAGTAGCACGGGAAATTATTAAGGCCCCTACATTACTTCTTCAGGCTTCTATGTTCGCCAGCTCCTGGATCTTCTTACAGATGAAGTAGCGCAAGTGGGTCGTCAGCTTGGCCATAAACTCCGTGCCTGGGCCATTAAAGGGGACACAGGGTTTAGGGTTTAGGGGTTTAGGGGTTTAGGGTTTAGGGTTTAGGGAATTGGTTTTAAAGTGCTGTGGGACTTTCTCTCTGCTGAGGTTTAGGGGTTTAGGGTTTAGGGGTTTAGGGTTTAGGAAACGGAGAATCCTGCGCGCTTGGTCCTAAACTTTCATCCCGACAAGCCCGAAGACCTACAGCCAATTCTAAACCCTCTACAGCCAATTCTAAACCCCAAGCCCTAAGCCCTAAACCCCAAACCCCAAAGCTCCTACATCCCAAAGCCTAAAGCCTTAACCCTACAAGCTCATCTGAACGCTAAAGTTCTTGAACCCTACTTGGAGGTTCATGGGTTATGAGTCCCCTAACTTGGGTTATAACTATAGTTACCCCACTTATAACTCCACTTATAACTACCCATGAACCACCACAAAAAGCTAAACCCCTGCCTTCCGCTGAGAAGGGCGCCAGGTCTGTGCCGTTAACGGGTGCTTTAACGGCGGAGCTATTCCTCAGATGCTCGCAAGGTCTCCCTTTGGAGAAACCTCAAACTCTGGCTTAGGGTTCCAGTCTATATGTAGAGGCCTTAAACACTTAGAATAGGGTTTGGGGCTCCTTTAATCTATAGTTATAATAAGGAGCCCTAGGGCCCTAAGGAATAATAGTGGTAATGATTTAGGCATTTAGGCTTCTATATTAAGTTGGTGTTGCGGGATCAGCGGGCATAGGAAGCCATCAAAAGCGGTTTAGCACATGGTCTTTCAGCATTCCCAAGCGTCACAGTACATGTGCAGTCATCGCATGTCCTCTTTTGCAGGTTACATGCCACGAATGCCACCCCGCTGCCACCCCCCAACCCTCGACACTTAGGCCAACCATCGGCCAAGTGTGCGACCACGGCACAGGAGCAGGAACCGCTGCACAAAGCCGTACATTGTAGCACGGACAACCCTGTAAAATTTCGTACCATCAACTCTTCCGTGAAAGCCCCTACATCGAAAAACAGCGATGCAGGTTCAGCCCGACACCTGTTGCCGAAGAGCGGATCGTCCACGCACCCTGGGTAAACCCTATCCCATGGCAAACCCCACTGGTAACTCCCTGAAATCTCAAACCGCGCATAAATCCTAATTAAACCGTAAGCCCTTAGCAAACTACCAAGCCAGCATCAAGTGCCGCCCGGGCGCCCACGCAAGGCTCCCTCCGAGGCCCCTGCGCCACGGAGTGCCACGCAAAGAAGCCTTAAACGAGGGGTTTAGGGCTTATAGGGTTTAGGGCAAATACTTAAAGAAAGGTCCCTGTTTGTTGAACCTCCAAGGGACTTGACGTCTCCAGCAGATTCTCTCGCAGATTCCTACCCTCAGAACCCGAAGTAGGTTCTTTAGTTGTGTGTTGCTGTTGAGGGTTTTACGCCTTTTTAGCGAGGCTTTAAGGGATCTGAGTTTTGGGCTTCGGGTTTATAGGGTATACCTCAACCCAACACGCCTTCCGCTTCGGGTTCCTTATCCCGACTTTCTGACATACATAAGTCCTGGAAAGGGATTCTTTACGGTAGGGCTTAAGACAGGAGATGACCTTCAACCTGAACCCCCGCAAAATCAGAACTCCAAGCCCCAAACCACCCAATTTAATCTCAGACCCTGGGGTCCAAAGCTCTTCATTGGCAGAGGAGACTGAAAGATCGCCCAAAAGTGCCAGAAATAACCGGGCCCCAGACATGATCACAACTAGAACCCTAAACCCTCAACCCTAATCCTTAAACCCCAAACCCCACAACTCCCTAAACCCTAATCCTTAAACCCCAAACCCCGCAACTCCCTAAACCCTAATTCTTAAACCGCAAATCACACAACTCCACAAACCCTAATCCTTAAACTCAAAACCCCACAACTAGCTTGAGCTTGGTAGCAAGGCTTGCCGGGCCATTCCTGTCATCGCTATCTCCTGACATCGCTTCCGGGGCCGAGGATATTCCGGGCTGGATCTTCCGTGACGCTTCAGGTTACATCACTAGAAAACTTTAGACTTGTAAGCTATAGTAGTATGAAACTATATTATAAGTAGTATATAACTACATTACAGGTGGCATATGTAACTATATACTATAAGGAGTGTATAAGTCTAAGATATTATGGCATCGCAGACCCCGGCTTGTTAAGGCCCCTGCATTCTTCAAGGGTGTTGAATGTAGCTAAATGATTCGTTTCTATCGAAAGTCTTTCTGCAGGCTGTTCGATAGGTTCCGTCACATACGCAGCTATGTCGTGAACTCCCTGCCGCAATTTGTCTATGCACGGGTCGATTATGCAGAAATGAACCGGTCACGCGCCTCAAGATCTACGTTCTGTCTGGATCAGTAGAAACTCTGCCTGCAGACCCATGTAAAGGCTAGATTAAACATCCTGTCGCATCCAGCCCTAAACCCTAAACCCAACCCACACGGTGCTCCTCGGACTCCTCGGTGGGCTTAGCGACTCTTGCGCTATCTATGCTGCAAAACGCTGCGGCAGTTTAGGGTTTGGGGTTTAGGGTGTCTTTCACACGGACATTGTCCTGCAATGTCCAAATCTGGAAACTCTACATCACATCAATACTTAGTTAGTGTAGGGCCCTTATAAAGCTTTAGCCCTACCCTAAACCTCTAAGCCCCCAAATCTCAACCATGGGGGAAGCCCACAACCGCATCTCCGCCATGCAAAACAAGTTTGACAGAAGGCACACGCCGAGACTCGCAAGATGTCTAGCCCTTGCATAACCGTACGAGGGGGTTTGAGGGGAGCTCAGAGCTCCAAACAATTCACTACAAGGTGACGATAATGTTCCTATACGGGTACTAGATGGTTACTATAACTATAACGGTACTGTAAGGATAAAAGGATACGCTGAGGCTACCAAAAAGGTACCAGAGGTCAGCATAGCATGTCCCATCCAGGCAGTTAAGTCCCGACACCATTAAATTTCAATGCTACTGGCTGATGTCAGGGTTCTGCAAGAGTTGTATCATTGGTCCTGTTCGCGGACCGCCGTCTTCGACAACATCAACATCGGGCTTGCAAGGGAGCGGTCTTTGTCGTAGAAAAGCTTCTATCATCCACCATCGCAACAAGGTTGGCTCCGCGATGTTAAGTTTTCAGATTCCGGCCTGACCAAGTTGTCTGAGGCAGACCTGCGAGCCAACAAGTGCCGCACGCCTCACGCCAAATTTAGAACTGGGGTATTCCACCTCCAGTACGGTTGATTGAAGCGCTAGGGTCGAAGTCCTTCACCAATCCGGAACGACCCCGACGGCAAGGACTCCTAGACAGCTCGGAAGATCCGCCGATGCCTCCTCGCGTGCACGGGCTTACGTGTGGCGAAACTTGATGCCAACTCACCTGGACTCACATTACTTCTGTACACCAGGATCTGGAGACGACACAGGAGTCGCAACCTTAGATTCGAATTCCAAAAACCCCTGTTTGCATTTCATCTGTTGGATGTCTTCCAGTCTTCCAGTGCCTGCAAGGGCATGGATTGCGGTCACAGGGCTGAGGATTCGGAGGGTTTAGGGTTAGCTTCCCTGCAGACTGTTTCTCTCCGCACAATGTTCAGCCGAGGCTGACATGAAAAGTCGGTCTATCAGAGTCTATCATGCATAGAGCATTGATGGCATTGCAGCTTCTCTCAAACGAGTCTGAGCAAGGCTTCGACCTTCAAGCCAACATGTGTCTGAGGGTTTAGGCCTCGAGGTTTGGAGACCAAAATCCGAAAGGCCACTCGTGGACAGAGAAGACCCCGCATCCTTTGGAGCATGTGTACCCCAAACAGATGGGAACATAGAACTCTCCCTAAACCCTGAACCCGACATGCTAAACCCTGAACCGTAGAACTTACCACTGCATCCCTGAAGATCAAGCCGTGAAGCCCTCGAGCGAAAAGGCCTCAACCCGGTAGGACTTAGAATACCCGAAACCATACACCCTAGTACCCTGAAGCTGAAATACCCTGAACCCTTATACCCTGAACCCGAGTGCCCTAAACCGAGTGCCCTAAACCCTAATACCCCGATCCCAACTGCCCTGAACCCTTAGATGCCCTAAACCCTACTCCCCTGAACCCAAATCCTGAACTCTCGGACACCGAACCTTCATGCCAAGAACAATACACCTGAACTCTAAAGCCTTACGACCGTGATCTTCTTTTAAGGAGAAGGCATCTGCCAGGAGCCTGACCGAGCAATCGGCCGAGCTGTATCCAATGCTCAGAGGTGGAGTCGGTGCAGCAGGGCCAAGAGCTATTAGGCTTAATACTACTACTCGAACTACTCCTATCAGCGTTGTTTTTATGATTGTGTGTGTGTTGTTATTATTGCTGTAAAACGACTTTTATTATTGTTGTTGTTGTTGTCGTCGTCGTTGCTGCTATGATTATTCGTATTAGTCTCTATTTTGTTGTTCTTGTTGCTATTACTAATACAGTATTGCCAGTATTTCTAACACACTATTGCTATTGCTATGAGTAGGAGTATCATATGACATTATCACATATCATTATTGCTATTACTAGTGTGCTATTACTAGTGCTATTGTTATCAGTATTGTTGTTATTCTTCCTGTTCCTAGTAGTATTACGATTATTATATGTACAAGGGATAGTATAATGGGGGCTTTCTGTGATAGGAGACTTCGTAGTTAGAATTGGGTTCCTGTTGAGGTGCGTCTTTAAAGGGGCTGCCATAAGGATTCTGAAGGGGCTGAGGGCTGATCTAAAGGTCTCTCAAAGGAGCAACAATTGGGAACTCCTTTCCAAAACAAAAGGGAACCTACATGACCCTAGCTCCTGGCGATTTTTTGGCGGCCACGTAGCTTGAATCTACCATAACTATATATAGTCAACCCCAAAGGGTTGGGAGATGGAATGGGGATGATTAGAGCCGGGATTCTCTACATTTAGGGCACGAGGACAACTATGTTCCAACTAGCTATGAGTTTCTAGTTTAGGGGGTCCTATGAGGGGACCTTCTTTGGATCTATGATCTCTGGTCTGTGGATGTTGACTGTGTGGGGATGTTTGAGCTTTATGGCTCACGGGCTGAGGACTCATAGATTTGCTTGGCTTCCAGTGCTTAGGTCTTAGGGGCTTTTACATGCTAGGTAGGGCAATGAACTTGGCATTTAGAGCTTCGGCTTGTGGGAATTTGGGCAATAAGCCTTCTGAAGCGAAGTGCTTGCGGGCGCACAAAGAGAAGATATGCCTTAACTCCTGAAATCCATCTGCTTGCTGGATACCCTGACGCTGAGGGAGCAATCTTGTGGTGGCGCATTAGGAAGCAGTGTACAAACCCGTCTTGAAATCCAGCTCTTCGGTTTACACCGCAGACGGCAAAAAAAACTATGGGTACCTTGCTTACGGATGCTTTATCAGAAAGGTCCGACGGTCAAGGGATGTCCCTCTGTCGCGGGTTTCAGACATCGATGACGTTGTCATTCCTTCCAGGGCTGGTATCCACGGCAGCGCCATCGAGACGCAGATCCTTCCGGGAGCTCGTTGGCTTCGGCTTTATGCATTTGGAGGAGAAGATTTGGCCTTCAGGGTTAAAGGCTCAAGGATCAACCTCCGTCTACAGACGTCGGGCTAAATAGCTAAGAGTTTGGGGAGGGATAGGTAAACGACAACTATAACAGTTAGATGAGTTCAGAGATGCCAATTAAAGAATTGGTAAACAGGATTAAATCGTTGTACGATTTCACCTGGCGTTGGCTTCGGAAGATTTGCCCAAGTCTGTAGAAAACAAACACCAGCAACTAGTCTGCTTCTCCATTGGTGGTACAGCTCTGGCTTATGACATGAGGACCTCATGAATGCGTTTCGGGTTGAAAGGTTAGGAGTATAGGACTTTAGGAGTTTAGGGCTTCGTCCGATAATGCATCATGCCGGCAGGCACGATTTACGGTGCAGGGTGGTGGCAGGCCCGATTTATGTCCTTGCGACGGTACAGCTTGCAAATGCATGCTGGAAAAAACATCTTAAAGGAGAGGTTGAACACAATCATGCTGAGACCCTGTGGGATGTAATAACAGCAACATGCGCAGAACGGACGAATCGCGCGAGCGTCGGAGACATGCAAACCACATCCTGAGCTAGAGCCCATGATGGTCCGCTATGCCACGATTTCGGTGCTAACAGCTGTGCCGGCCGGCATGCTATCTAACAACGACAACGGTGCCCTCGTCCAGAAGAACAGCTTTTGCCACGGATCCTGGAAGTTCACACCTCCGTCGACAATGGTCGCTGAGCAAGAGACCGTGCCGGTTCCTGACGCGACAGCAAATCTGCAACCAGAGAAACATTGCAGCCGAACCATGCCTGCTGAATTACCACCACTTCAAACAGCAGGAATCGTGTTCTTGAGCTGCAGCTTCAAGTCCAAGTTGCGTTGGGATGCATGTGCGGTTCAAACATTCACAAAGGTGCAAGGGCTTCAGGTTCAGGCCCCAGAACATAGGGGATCTGTCATCTGTTGACCCAAGTCCCCAGACTCCCCCCCAACTACATTCCATAAAATCTCTCACAAGCTGAACTTCCACGCCACGCTTCTTCACTGCACCGCTCCTGCATCGCCCTGCGCCTGAAACTGCAGCGCCACTTGGGTGCTCTGCTGGCCGTTGATGTTCATCGAGGAATAGGACTGGCTGTACACCTTACATGCCGACGACCCAGTTTTGGGAGGTTATGCGGGGCGGGGGGGGGGGGGGTTACGGGGGGTTTAGCGGGGGAGGGTTTAACGGGGGGGGGTTTAGGGCGGGTTTAGATAGGTTTAGCTCTATAGTCTATAGGCCTTTGCCCCTATAAACCCTGACGGTTCAAACCAAATCTCTACAAACCAGAAGCCAGTTTGGGGGGGCCCTCCATTCGGTCTAGGCCCTGGACTGCAGTATCCTTAAATTATGTTATGAATTCTCGCGTTTTCCGACAATTCCAAATCTGCTCTTCACTAAATTTGTGGAAACTTGAATTTTCTGCTTGGTGCTAAATAATTTTGAAAAGACTTGAAATTATTGAGGTGCGTACCATTTCTGATGTGTCCCTTAAGTGTTCTTCCAAATAAGCAAGACCCGCCTTTCAGACATGAGAGGTCCACTACAAAAACACCTAAACCCCAAACCCTACACCCTCAAGCCCCAAACCCTAAACCCCAAACCCTAACCCCTAAAGCCCCCAACCCTAAACCCCAACCCGAACCCCTAGACCCTATGAGTTCTAGGGTCTACCTAAACCCCCAAGAGTAGATAAAATAATGGCCCCAAACCCATACAAGGCCATTATTCTACATACTTTTGGGATCCAGGTAGGGTCTAGGACAACTTCCCAGAGAATCCAATACCCCTTAATTAAGGAATATACCTTAAATCATAGCATTAAGGCCCCTATAATTTAAGGCATATTCCTTAATTAAGGTGTATTGGGCTCTCTGGGCTTCAGGACCCTCAACCCTAAACCCTAAAGCCTAAACCCTTATAGTACCCTTATAGNNGAGCCCTTTAAAGGAACCCTTAGGGTTCAAGTCCAGGGAGCTGGTCCGCACTCCACGCGCGATCCCAAGCGGCCGCTCCGGGTGAGCAGCGTCTGTGCTTCAGACATGACCTTCTAGGGTTTAGGGGATTAGGGTTT
>CAJNJA010066530.1:0-19279 GCA_905231915.1 Symbiodinium necroappetens
GTTGAGTGAGTCTGTGGTGCCGAAGACATGACCGTCTGTAACGCTAAGAGCTACACCTACGCCTTGGCTTCAATGCGAGGTCAAAGTAGACACAAGTACTATTCTGAGCCACGTCCTGTTCGGATTCATTGGGATGCAACAACTCTCATGTTTGCCAAGTATGTTGACAAAGCAAGGAGTGTGGTCCGGGAAGCCAGTGCACCGGATTGGGAGCTCAGTGCGGAGCCACAATAGCGGCGCCGGTTGCCACTGTCACTGTGGTCCCGCCGATGCAACCCATGCAGCCTATGAAGCCGATGCAGCCAATGAAGCCCATGCACTTTGCTCCGCTGCTCAGCATGCATTGAAACTGAGAGCCCAGACGCTGGCTACGTATCCACGTGCGTTCGAGATTCGAGATGTTGCGCTCCACCCTGAGCCAAGTTCATCGTGCAAGTGTTAATTTCATGATTACCCATGTCATTGTGTAGGGCTCCTTTTGGATACTTATACTGTTTATTCTGCGACAAGGAACCCCCAAAACACCCCAAAATTGCTCTTCTCTGGTTATGGTTTCGGTTTCGTGAACATGCCACACACTCGACTCTCGACTGTCCTACCTTCTAGGTGTTCCTTTTTAGAACTCTATGTACTATAACATTCCCTATAAACCCTGTTCCGACTATTTACGGTCTCTCTATTGAGTCTCTATCTTATATTCTATGACAGACAGCCGACACACAATGCGAAATAGAACGTCATTGGCATATCACGTGCAAGAGCTCACGCATGCAATTTGGCACCGCGAGTATTTTCTCGACAAAGCCTTTCATCTGTTTGAGTCTTGGCAATGTGTTTTGCAGACGACTTGTACACTGATCTTGTCACGGCTGCCATGATTCCTGCGAACAGTACTGTTGGCATAACTTTGCAGTCCACTCTCCGCAGACGTGGCAAGTTCCTTCAGAGTCCATGGCGCAAGCTCCAACATTTCTGTGCTCGAAATCGCCTACATTATAGATTGCTTGTTGATGCTATGCTGCAAATTACCAGGTTCAAGCCAGTCCAGCCACCGGCCAAGGAGCTTTGCTGCAATCAGACAGCTTGCCCTTACATGTACCAATCGACGCCAGGGCTACATAGGGACCCGTTTTAAGCGCAAGAAAAAGTGATAAATACATATAGGAGCCCCTTTGAGGTCTAGGTATAAACTACATGGGTACATGAACCCCCCAAAACAACCCTAAACCACGGCTTCGGGTCTAAAGTGTCTTGTGGGATTCGTATAGGATGTAGGATTTGGCGTTTAGGTTCTCGGGGTCTGAGGTTTAGAGTTTGGGACATAGGGTTTAGAGTTTAACTAGGGTTGGGTTTATAAGTATCAGTGCTGTGGTGGTTAACCTTGCCATGTAGGGTTGAACGGGGATTTTGCTGGCAGAAACCGGCATTTCCCGCGCTGCTCGGTGCACAGGAAGGATCGAGAGCCACAGATAATAGAGGGGCCTGAACAAGTGGAATAACAAGGAATACCTTTCTTGAGGTACTGCTGATACATGTGTAGCACCGAAACCCTGAAGCCTCATTGCGATTTGCCAAGATCCTGTATGGAAGTCTTGCTAGAAACATCAAGGTCGCCAACAACGGCTGCAACATCGGCGCAGAATGCCTCATGGACCCGGAATGAGAGTGGCTTAGGAGCCAGGGTTCACTGTTTCGGTCTTAGAATCTGTTGGGTTTAAGCTCTTGGTTTGTGCTGGAGGCTTAGGTTGAGTTTTGGGGCTCAAGTGTGAAACCGCGGGCATCTACAGCTTTTGTTTTTCAACATGGGCATGCAGTATACAAGCCCAGCGAATCATTGCAGTTCCCGCTTGAAACCAGCTTCAGAAACGACTAACCAGTCCTTCCGCTAAGAGTCCTTCAAATCAGGCTTGTCCCCCCAATATGCACTAGCTTCGACTACAACAAGAGGACATAGTTCCATTGTCTACTACAGTATAGTATGGTATACTTATTATGCTGTATTTTACTATAACATTTCGAAATATTTTGTAGTATACTGCAACGGATACTGGGCTCTCCGAGCTACCAAGGCCAGGGCCGGGCAGCTTCCAACATGAACGGAGTGGAGGTTTGCTGCCCAGCAGGCGCAGCGGATTGTCGAGCTTCCTCACTAAAAGGTCCCTTTAAAGGGTGCCTAAGGGTATTACTATAAGTCTAAAAGGTCCCTTTAAAGGGTGCCTACGGGTACTACTATAAGTCTAAAAGGTCCCTTTAAAGGGCTTGAGGGTACAGGGGGCCATGTACCCAAATACAAAAAACTTTGGCCCCTCAGCACCTGGATAGGGACCACTTTAAGGCCAAAGTATAGGTGGATCCTTCGGGCCTGCCATGAACCGCAGTAGCACTGCAAGCGGTTTAGTGTTAAGGCTTAACGGTTTAGGGTGAGGGTTTGACCAGATCACCACTGACAGACATCAAATCGAGCCAGGCTCCAGTCGTGACAGCAACTACACTTAGTTTGCCGAACCTCGAATCTCCACTACAATAGCTGCACGTCGACACGCCCTAAACCGTCAACCCGAAGCCATAAAGCCTACACCCTAAAATCCTGGACTCCGAGACCTTAAAAACTCTAAACCAACCCTAAACCCAATAAGCCCAAAGCCGGAAATGCTGCTAAGTCCTAAACCCCGAAACCCAAAGCCCCAAACCCCTGAACCCTAAGACGGTACTGTTTCGAGGCTCCTTCTTGTTATTGCAGTCAAGTCTACACCAAAGCCATATTCCAAGTATTGCGGCCCCGACATTCTCAAACTCCAAGAAATCCACCGAGCTGCATCGGTCGTTCGAATCCTTCCTTGTTGCGTGCCACAGACTGCCCGAACAGCTGCTCCATGAGCTCGACGCTCTGCCGCAAGCTCTGCCTCACAAGGGTTTTGTCCGTCCTTTTGCGTACAGCAATTAATGGGGCCTAACACAGTTTAAGGGTACATTCTTTAGTTGGTTTTGACAAGAAAATACATAGGAACATACTTCAAATTGCAGGGCCTTTACACATGCATGGTTGCCGGTATATTCCTGAATTGGGCGCTCTGGGTTCTAGTGATATAGGAGTTGAACCACTGCTGTCTTCTTTTGGCTGAAGCACTAGGGGTGCAGGGTTGTGGTGTCTTCGCCGCCCTAAACCCAAAACCCCAAAACCCTACCTAAACCCCAAACCCTGAGCCCTAAACCCTGGGCCCTTTGACCCACCCACACACACGCACACACAGCAAGACATTGTTTCTCGAAGTCTGGAGCCTCACTCCTCAACCGCCTGTTTAAACCCAACAGAATGGGTTCCATGAGTTGACCTCAGCTCCCAACTTACAAGCAGCATCGCCATTCCGGCATTTTTTCTATGGCAAACTATCTTTTTTTTTGCGGAAGCCCGATCCGACTCCTGTACACTCCGCAATCTGCACACGGTTTAGGGTTCCTGGGATTCCCGGGCCACCCTATCACCTTTTGGATTCGAGGTCGCGGTGCTTGCGCCTGCTTCGTGCGAACATCTTGAGGTTGAGGCGTTACGTCGCTACTAGCTGGCGTAGCTAGTGTTGTTAGCACCACTGTTACCTTGTGCGAGCACACTAAAGAGAACTTTGGGGGGGCGAGAAGCTGGCAGGACCAAGCAGCTAGAGCACTGACGAAGTGTAGGAGTTGAGATTTCGGCCTGGTTTAGCTTTAAACATCAGGTCTCTTGCGACAGCAATGGCTAATTTCTCCGTGTAGTTTGGTTTCATATTTGCAAGACAGTTCGCATTTTTTCTGGGTGAGCAGCGACTACATAAATTCAAGGCTCATGGGACTTAGTGAGTAAGGTCATGATTCATGTCCAAATTAGGAGGACCCTACTTCGGGCACTTAAAACCACAAATTTCAGCCTGCTTGCTAAGTCCCTTTAGCGCGTCAGTTGCCATGTGGAATCCCCCGTCCGAACCGTTGGTCAAGCGCCGAAGTCGCCATACCTGGAAGGCTTCATACAGGGATCTTTAAGAATTCTTAATAACTTCTATTTTGGAGCCCTTTTCATAGTTATAGTAGCTTTCGTATAGTATACCCCAAAAACCTATTAGTAAGGCCCCTGTCTTAGCATCGTGCACACCCTAAACCCGAAACCAAGGTCCCAAGTGAACGATGTGATGACTGCGACCTGTGTTTGCTCGGCCGACCATACCCTCTTCGTCAGCAAGGCGCGCCAGCTCAGAGGAGGCTCTTGAGGAGGCAGTGCTCGAGGGTTTAGGGTTTAGGACTGGGACTGTCATGGTGGTGATGGTGGTGACGCCGGGGGGGGGAGGGGGGCAAGGACGGTTGCGATCATGGCAGTAATGAGCAGTAATTTCGTTGGAATGGCTACTCAAGGTGATGGCGATGGTGATGACCAAGACGAGGACTGTAAACAATAAGAAGACTACGTAACAAGACGACGATGATGATGTTGATGACGATGATGTTGAGGTTGGCTGGCCGGTATGATGACGGTCTGACGGTGGCATGATGCTGATGGAGATGATGTAGACCTTGATTGCTGATTGCCGGGTTAGTTTAACCCGAAACCCTAAACCCTACACCCTAAACCCTAAACCCCCTGAGTGCCAGGCGCCAACTTCCACCGCAGTGCACAACGAAGGCTGCGATGCTGACAGCGCCTGTGACTCCCGAGGTCGGGGATGCTGGTGAAGGTCTAGGGTTTAGGGTTTAAGGTTTAGGGTCTAGGGTTTATAGGGGTGTGCGTCTACTAGAGTTCCAGGTTTTGGGGCTTGGGCCGGGGTTTCAAGTTTATTGCTTGGGGTTTCAGGTTTAGGGTTGTTGATGTAAGATCCGATAGCCTGGAGCTGAGGCTTGGAGAACTTGGAGCCCGAGGGTTCAGAGCAAGGCCTCCAGAGCGAAAGCACAAAATGCACACAGCCTGACAGCAAAGCGCTACAGTTGAATACGATGCCCCTAAACCCGAAACCCTAAACCCTCAACCCGAAACCCTAAACTCGAAGCCCTAAACCCTCAACCCGAAACCCTAAACGCTAAACCCGAACCCCTAAAGCCCTAAAGCCGAAACCCTGAACCCTAAACCCGAAACCCTAAACCCGAAACCCTCAACCCGAAACCCTAAACCCGAACCCCTAAAGCCCTAAAGCCGAAACCCTAAACCCTAAACCCGAAACCCTACACCCTTTAAAACAAAAAACGAAACCCTAGAACAGGCGGCTCCATGGTTGATGGGAAACGATTCTGCTGCCCGGCAGGCCAGGGTCCGCTTCATCGGATGTCGTAAAAAACCAAGCAGACGCCATCGTGGCCTCAGGGTTTAGGGTTTAGGGGTTTTCGATTAGCAGGTAGCCAATGCGATCGGTCTCGAACTACCTTATCTTTTTGTTGTTTTTTGGGTTGTGACGCCTGTTCAACTACCATGTCGGAGTGACTTAGAAGCCATAGACGGGATTTACACTTCGTGGCATCTGGCTTTGAAGGACAAACCATGCGATCCAGTTATGGGAGTCTTGTGATACTGTGTACCCCGTATTGGGACTCAGGGCTCCAGAAAAAATCCGCAAACACTAGACAAGAGCCTCATTCAGCCGCGCGTTTCGCAGATTGTGCCGTCGGCTGCGGCATCTCTGTGTCCCAATCCGGCGATGGCGTGCATGTGCTCCGACATCTTGACGTTGAGGGATGAAGGTTGAAGGGCATTAAGGGGCTAAGCCCTAAACCGTAAGGGCCTGGAGTCTTAGGCTTCAGTTGCCCGCATTTGAATTCAAGTTTCAGGCTGCAGATTCGAGGCCGAGGGTTTTCGGTGTCACACCGACACGAAGTCGTCGTCAGCTGATAACGGCAATAGCAACAGCAATAGTAATTGATATGTGGAGGTGTATGTGTGTATGTATGCATGTATGTATGTATGTATGTATGTACGTACATATGCGTGCATGTGTTGTGATATGTATACATATACACATATACACATTTCAATGATAACGACAACCGTGTAACGATAAAGCAGTAGCAATCTCAATGTCTCAATGTTCGAATCAAAATAGAAATAGTAGTAATCAAGCAGTAATCGCCGTACGAATACGAACAACAATCGTCGTCGTCGTCGTAGTAGCCGTAGTAGTAGTAGTAGTAGCAGTAGAACGAATAATGAATGTAATAGTGACATGAACAGAAAGCATTAGCGATACTTGTCAAATTGAGTGGCCTCGACTGACCCCGAAGCTCGAAGCCCAGCCTCAAACAAGTCGTACCTGAACGGAACCGTCACCAAAAATGCACCAGTTTTCAGGACCCTACGTAAGAAAAAACAGAGTGATACCCTTTCAAAGGCAGGCTTCGGTGAGGCTTTCGTATGAGGGTTTCAATCATAGACTTACAAACACTCGTAGAAGCCTAATTCGGCTTTCCAGAAGGCTTGATAGGTGGTGGACAGCTGCTGGGCTGAATTCTTCCGGGACCTGCGGCCTTTCCCACCTGTTGAATCCAGAGGCCTCAAGAAGTCATTATTGGGGAATTTTGGGCCTAGTATTGCTGAGACCTAGGTGCTTTTACTATGTGTGTGCCGTGGTGGGTTGACCTTCAGACTAGATTTGCCGAGGCATCCTGCACCTGCCCTATGAAGGCGGACTGGGGAGATCCGTTGGGCTTTGCCCCTACATTGGACGACTACCAGAGTCAAATTTTCCCGAATGTGCAGAATCTCGAGCCCACAGTGGGAAGATTCGGTTTAGGGCTTGTTGTCGGCCGCCTGGCCCCTAAGTAATAGCCGGGCCTTAAAAATTAGAATAGGGTTTTGGGGCATGTTATACGATACTTATACAAAGGAACCCCCCAAAACAAAAGCGAGTATAGGTGACAGACTATTTAGGCCCCCAGGCAGTCTCGTCTAGATTGCCAGGCCTCGATTAAGTCCTAGCTCTGCCTGACTCGCAGGGCCCCACCCAGCCCAGATGCGATCTGTTTTGTTATGCAGGGGAATTCAATTCAGGAACTTCATCGTCCCTTTGCAGATCTGTATATATAAACGCTCTTCGATTTAGACGTGTATCCTGAACTTCGTGCGGGGTGATTTGGGGTTTGGGTTTGTGCAAGTCAAGCGCTGTGACGATGGTTTGCACGGGTATTCAAGCCATGGATCCAAGCTGATAGGGTTAGGGTTATAGGGACTTTAGAAATTCAGGGACTATAGCTGATAGGGTTAGGGTTCTATGGACTTTAGAAATTCAGGAACTAGAAGATACTTGATTTGTTGTCGGCCCTTTAGTTTCAGAACGTTCCATATTGTGGAGTTCGTTGTGGAGGCTGAGGTTCTCCAGGGTTGCACAGGACTGAGTCCCAAAGCTTTCGCAGCCTCTACGACCCACGCCACAGTCGCCCCAGCACAACCCGGAACTCCAAGCCCTAAACCTTGGCCCAAAGCCCTGAACCTTGCAATAATGGTAGCTAATATTCCTAAGGGTTCGAGGCTTTCTGTGTGCGTGTGTGCGTGTCTTTATTTCTATATATATATATACATACACATACAGCTTTTTTACCCTATATAATGTAGTCCTCAATGCCCCTCGATTATAGAGTTACTGTAGGTCAGATTAGAAAGCTAAAAAAAGTTCGGGGCGCCGGCTGCTTTTGGGACCTGAAGAGCCTCGTGTTAACATTCCTCCGTTTTAGGATTTAGGGTTTAGGGTGGAGCACTAAAATCAACATTTCAAGAGCCACGGTGGAGGGTTTAGGGTTTAGATTACGGTATAAAGGTCTGGATCGTAACATCCTCACAAAAAAAAACATAAAACCCTACTTACGGTCCATCCCCCAACGGCCCCTGTGCCCAGGTCGTAAATACTTTGACCCCAAGGTATACACCACACCCTAAACCCCTAGACCCCTAAACCCCTATATACCCTAATCCCCTAAACCCATATATATCCTATACCCCTAAACCCCTATATACCCTATATATATATACCCTAAACCCGTTTGGGCACATGGACCCTGAGGGCATGAGAGCTCGACCCCGAGCTCTCAGTCTAGGACTTTTTCAGGTGGGTAGTTACCGTTATAGGAGCCCTATAGAAGGTCTATATACCTTAAAAAGCCTGATAGAAGCCCTATATACCCTAAACTCCCCACCCGTAGTTTCCCCTAAACCCTAAACTGTTTCCTTTAATCTCAGATCCCTCCTTTCAAGGCTTGGGCGCCCCATTGGACGTCCACAGAAGCCTGTGTGGCCTTCGCGGGCGTGGCCGCTTTGGTCGGTGCAGGATGCTTGTTGTTGGGGCTGGAGGCTAGAGACGTCTATTTGGTCCAGGATTAAGCGTTTTTGGCTATGGGTTTAGGGTGCAAGGCTTTGGGTTGAGGGTTTTAGTTTAAGGCTTTATGGGTTTAGGGCCCAGAGAATCCTGGTTGGTGTTTCGTCAGCCTTCTGGCACAAGGAGAAACCGTAGATCTCACGATGACATTGGTACTTAAGTACCAGTCTCGCTAGTTTCCCAAACTCCAAATCATTTCGCCCACCCAAATCCCCACTTGCCTAATCCCAGGCTTCAGACCACGAAGCGCAGAAAAGCCAATAAAGGTAGAGAAAACCCTAAACCCTAAATCCCCAAACCCTAAACCTAAACCCTAAACAAAGCAGGAGCCTACATCCTTCACAAGAGGCAGGCGCCAGAGCTCTCTGAGAAGCTTCTGCAGTGAGCCCTGCTCCCATCTGCCCCTGGGCTCCTCAACTTGCCGCCTAGCTCTTGGGGTTTAAGGTTTAGGGTCTAGGGTTTCGGGTTTAGGGTTTAGGGGTCATGACGACGGTTTGGGAAGCTGTTGGGGTGAGGGCCAGAGATTTGGACTTTCCGGTCAGGATGACTTGGAAGAGGTTGCGACATGATTTGTTACAGGTCTTCGAGGGTGTCGTCAATGGGCCACAGATCCACTTTGTAACGGTGATCAAGAGGGCCTTATGCCAGTCCTAAACTAACTAAGCTTGACGCGAGCGCTGCAAGTCGGCAGCTGGCAATTTAGGGTCTGGTGCTGCTGCGGTAGCCGTTTGTAGCTAGTTAATGCTGTTTCCGACTCCAGGGACAAAGCACGATTTGTTCATGTAGCCCCATCGTGTGCCCGAAAGGGCTCGGCAGTGGGTGGGAGTCAGGAAGTGTGCCTCAGCAACAGCAAGGCCTTTTCGAAGGATGTTTCGACGTTTCATTCTGCAGCAGTGCCCCTGGCACTCCCCTGTTTGCTGCGATGCAGTGCCGAGGTGTGCATGCGCGTTGCCGTGCGACGCGTCGATGTCGAAGAAAGATGTAGGATGAGAGTCTCCAGATGATAGATGTCTCTATAACAGGCTCTTCTGCTGCAGCAAATCCGTAATTTCTCTCGCAACTCCATGTTTTGCGTAATGTAGTGGCCTAAATGATTCCGAATACTATTTTGGGGGCTCCATATTAAGATTATAGTACAATGGGCCCCCAAACCCTATTCTAAGCATGGAGGCCTGTATATTACTTAGGCTTCAAGATGTTGTTTAACAAAAGTTTGATGCTTCGATTAGGTGCTTTGGGGTGTATCCTACCATAAGCATACTCAGGAACCCTAAAGAACACGATGCTACAAGTAGCTATTGCCAGGTGAAGCTTTAAAGGCTCTCAGTTCCCGAAACCCTAAACCCTAAGCCCTTAACATGCAGGCTGTCACTTCGGATGGGGATGCCGGCGCAAAAAGGAGTTCAAAAATCTAACCTGAAGAGGTGCTCGTACTTCAGGGCATGGAGTCTGCAGGTGCCATGCTGTGTTCGGTGGTCGCTGGGCCGGTCTCAGGCCCAGGGTGGTCTTGAAGTATCAGGAGCCTTGTTATGGTTTAGGATTTAGGGCTTAGGGTCTCCAACCCTATGTTATCAATATCGGTAGTAGTTATAATAGATCCCTGAACTCAATTCTTATCAACTGACTCATCCTGTGCTGTTTCAATCACACCTCAGCACGTGCTGTAGCGAGAACAACCACTGTTCTCAATCCAGCTCGGAGCGGTTGCAAGTTTGGCATAGGCTGGCTCGATTCAGGCAGGAGGGAATGAGCTACAGTCGCTGATCGCTTGGTGGGTCAGGCAGTGACCATTTCAGCAACGCTCACGACTCCACCTCATGTGGACACTTTTGTTGTGCAGATTTAGTCCGACTTTTCATGCAGACGCCTTCCGAAGCAAGTCTTTCGCCACTTAGGCCGAGGCTTGCCGTACTCTCAACCCTATAAACCCTAACATTCCGTAGAGAAGTGAGCAGCCACGTCGCTTGAAGAAGCCGCGAGAGGGCGCCATCGTCGGCATGGGGGGGTTCTGTGAGGAGCATCTCCTGCAGATATGCAGGAGCCCTGCGGGCTCAGTTACCTATAAACAAGTACAAACACATACAGAGAAGCACATACAAAACACAACACACACACACATATATATATATATATACATATACATATATATAATGTGGCATATTTTCCTGTTGCAGGATGTTTTGCTATATCATGTTGTATTGCAAAAGCATTACACTACATTGTATTGTGCTGTGTTGCCTTGTCTTGTCTTTCATTGCAGTATATTCTGTTATGTTCTATCATGTTCTATTCCTTTCTGTCTTGTGATACTAATCGGTCATAACATAGCATCGTGGTATAGAGGATCATATGGTAATCTGTTGTACATGTTGTGTTTATACCTTTACATACATAAAGATCTACATAGACACTAATTATATGCAAGTGTACACACATACATACATATATACATATATAGATTCGAGTGTCATGAAAATGGGTACCTGCGCTCCATGAGGGCGAGGTGTGAGGACGATAATTTCATTTTTGACGCACTTCGCCCGCGTACAGACCTCCGATCAGAAACAGGCATCGGTCACACAATCTGGGTTTTGGGCTAACTTTCAAGGTTGAGGGTTTAGGGTTTAGGTTTGAGGTTTAGGGTCTTGACTGGGCGAATGTGCTGGTTGTTTGTTCTACATCAGATAGACTTTCAGGCACAAGCAGCAAAACTTCATAGATACTGTTACCCTGCTCTTGCACTCTCTTCCGCCTGGCCGTCTAAATACCCATCCTTTCCCAGAGCCGTAAGCATGCCATAGCCTTAGACCTCCTAAATTCCTGAACCCTAAGATCCTACAAGCCCCGAAGCGGTGGCCCCCAGCATCTGATTCAGCTCTAAACCATGATCCCTGCACTCTGAACCCTGATTCCGAGACCCTAAACCCCAGGCCCATGTCTACACTTGAAGGGTGCAGAAAGCCGAGGGCATGGAGCCAGGGCACCACCTGTCCTCGCTGGCTTTAGGGTGATTCAATACACATGTTGCGCTATACTCCTGCAAGGGAGATAACTTCCCCTAACCTCCCCAGGGGTACCTACTATATAGGGTACTAGAGCCCCTAGGGCCCTATATAGTAGGTACCCGGGAGGTTAGGGTTTTATGACAGCGACGCATGCTCGCTGCAGACCGCACACGCCGCAGTAAACCCAAATGTTCCTACCCTCCCACCACATCATGATAGAGTTCGAGTAGAAAAGCCCGAAAAAGGTTCTAATTGTTGGATATATTGTACATGTATGTATGTATGTATGTATGTATATATATATATGCACACACACATATATATATATGTACGCATCTCGAGGCTTTCAGCAAAGGCTTGAAGGTTCTGGCTTGAGGCTGTTGGGTTTGCATAGTTTGTGAATGCAGGCCTGATGTTCTTAAATTTGGGCTTTTGGAAACGGTTACAGCTTGCAGAGTTTAGAGTATGCAAGACTTTCTTATCTTAATTACAAACTTAAACGTCCCAAAACCCTCTTCGAACTATCGGAGATTGACGGTTTGCAGGCTTGACATCCCAAACATTTTCGAACTTCCAGAACAGTAGTACCGACAGTCTCCATTGTAGTTCCTTTTTTACGGTTTCTTTCTAGGACCCTACATGCAAAATTGGCCAAGCCGAAAAAGGAGCTACAATGGAGACTATCCGTAACCTCTACAAACTCAAAATGAACCTTACTCCAAGCAAAGAGCTGGGTATGGGTTTGCAAGAATGCTCTCTGAAGGAAAACACTACTCATGCTCCATGAACCTTACATGCCAATGGCCAACCCCTAGCACCCAAAATACCCAAAGTGCCCTCGCAGGTTCTATCGTCCAATGCAAGAAGACCTTTTAGCCTATGCCACCCAGGCGGAGAAGCCATGGGTTCGGGTTTGACGGCTTGAACACATTGCGAGATGAATCAAAGAAACAGAGTTGCAGGTGCAGCGATGCCCATGCATTTTTGTCATGATGCTAAAGTACGAAGATATGTTAAGTATCTAGCCGGAGCCGCCATCATGAAATCCAGCTGATGATCATCCATATGACAGACTCTCAATGCCGTGTTTGTGTCCCCAAGCCCTGCACCGGATAACCTGATACAACAAACCTCTGATTACCATTGGTATTATTAGTGTAGTAGTGCAACTACTGTTGTTGCCCCACGTTGAGCCCTGAATGCTGAAGCCGACCTGGTCGCGCAGGGGTAGTTTTCTGCCGGTGAGACGCCCTATTTTCTTTAGGATGCCATATGTAGAACAGGCTATCCAACACGGTACAGCCAGGGTTTCACAAAACACATAAAACCCTCAAAAGACACCAAGCACCCATTGCTATTCTCTCATTGCTGACTCGTGTTCGCTGTTTCCTTAAGTCTACACTGCTATGCGCTGTTCAGCCTGAGATGGTACCTTGCGCCTGAGCTGAGCCAACACCGCCAGCAAGAAACAGCGAGTAGCTGAACAAGTTTCAAACCTAAGGGTTCAGGGATTAGGGCTTCCCGAAAGGATGTGATGTACCTCCCGCTGCTCCATCGGCGGCTTTGCGACGAGCTAGGCCATTTTGGGGCCAGGGCTGTGGGCTTGGGTCGCATCAAAGAGGCAGTGTAGGCCTTAGCTGTGAAGCCACGTTTGCCTTCCCCTCTGTCCTGGCCGAAAAATGTTCGCTAAGTGTGCAAAGCCTACTAACAGTCCATGTACCTGTTATATAACGTAGTATACATTTGCGGCTTATCGTACGCATATCGGAAAGGGTGTTGTGCCTGTGCATCAACAGGGCACAGCTCTTGTCAGCGATGCTTGCATGTGCCTCTACATACATTCGAGAAACCTTGTGACCTAGCGGACCTCGCACGTAGTATCACACATGCTCATGGTAGCAGTTGTTCTTTTCTGATTGACCCCTGCAGCATTGATAAGTGATGCAGAGAAAGGTCACGACACATGTCTTGACTTGTTCAACATGTTCAGGTCCTCACATTCATACATGCACAGCATTCGAAACACCTGCAGGCGACGCCACCGGTAACACCGTGATGTCACGCAGCCGACAGTGCGCCTTTTTGGCGACAGGCTTTGCTTGAACATGCTTCGACAGGATTGCCACAGCGGTGTGCAGAATAGGTCAGGGTGCAGCGTAGGACGACGTCACATGTTTCCTTTGCAAACAGGGTTTGGTCTCCGTTCTGCTGTTGCTGATAAGCTCATAACCATTTGCACTCTTTGGGGTAAAAGCTTTAAGTGTTATGCGCGTGGACCACAGGTGGCTGCAGAAGTTATGCCGCCAAACCCTAAACCCTAAACCGTTGGCGCTGCGGCCAGGTACGTGAACTATTCCAAGATGAATCTGCACCTGTCCTCTCCAAAGGCACCTGCTCAGAATATGCATAAAAGCAGCCCTGCGCCGCATGCTCCGTTCTGGAGTCTTCCGCAGTTGCCAGCAAGATCGGTGATCTGTCGGTCGTGCTGTGGCCTCATTGAACCTTGTTGATAAGTATTACCACCGCCGTGAGACTGCTGAGTGTCTTAGCAAACCTGTATTGCACGCCAAGCTGTGACGCCCTGTCTAAACCTTAGAAGCCCTGAACTTTATTATCTTAGCCTATAATCAAGCCTTCAACCCTAACCTAGGTACTTTTCCAAGGCTTTTCTGTACCTAAACCCTAACCCTCAACCCTAAACCCTATAAACCCTAAACCCTATAAGCCCTAAACCCTAAACCCTAGTTCAAGGCAGTAGTAGAGGTTTCCTGCTCAACCGGAGGCAGCTGAGAGGCGGGGTCTGCGACTCCAGGCAGGACGCCGGGACGTAGTGTTTAGGAACCAGGGACTGTGTTGTTGATGATGATGGTGATGACGATTGATGATGATGATCATCATGTTGAGGATGACGGTGATGATGATGATGATGTTGATGTTGAGGATAATGATATTGACTCCGCACCCAAACCAAAAGCTCAAGCGGCTAAACCATGCAGCTCGAAAAAGTCCACCCACCAGGTTTCGTCGGGAACACTACAGCCCTCACTGAACCCTAAACCCTGAGTTTAAAGCTAATAACCTTGAACTCCAAAATAGAAGCCACATGGTCATAAACTCTCCGCAACCTGCGACCTGCAATTGACCACACAGGCGGTTTCTCGGCTTTTGGGAGTTATTCACGGCGTTGGGTATAAACTAAGGACTTCGAAGTTCGCAACTTAGGCTTTCCTTACCGGGTTGTTATGCCGAGGAGCCTGATAGTGAAGATCGGTTACCTTAAACTTTATAAAACCTTAACCCTCTTAAACCCAAGCCTTAAACCGCAGACGAGAATCCTCGCATCACCGCCAGGCAATGCTCGCGACACATACAGAGGCAAGGTTGTAATATAGTGTCTTGTATTACGTTATATGATATGGTATTATATGTTCGTAGATGTAACCATATAATTTCATACAGGAATATATCACACTTCATGGTTGTATCATATCATGTTCTACTCTAGACCATTATATTCTAGTCTGCTCCATTTTATTAGCAGCTTGCTGCTTGCAATTCAGCGTTACGTTTCGGATTTGAGATGTTGGGTCCTTTGTTTAGCAACAAGACACTCTGAATGTCGGCCCCATTGCAACCTAGATGAGACAGGTTCCAAGCTTCGTGTTGCTTGCATCCCATTCCCTCTGTGAGCAAGGCGCCAGAAAGCCTGAACCTGTCATCCTTCAACCCTGCTTGGAGATTCATGGGTAGTTATAAGTGGGGTTATAAGTAGGGTAACTATGCATATTAGGGGACTTATAACCCTACTTATATCTTCCCATGAACCTCCAAGTGAACCCGACACTCAGTGGGCTCGGCGCTGCAGGCCTGCTTGAGGTTCTGAGATGTTGTGATGTCGCATCCGCAATGCTGTACGCATCTATGAAGAACTGAGTCCTGCACACTTCTGCATGGCAAGCACTTGCACAAGGGATTGCGTCGCAACTTATCTTAAACTTTTAAAAACATGGCACAAGCCTGTGCCATGTGTACATGTGTACATTCAAACAGTGCTACTTCTCTTTGTGCAGTTTTTGATCATCCTACTGCAGCTCATGCTGCTCTTTTCAAGCACTATGGCTGGCACCACCTCGAAGACGTCCGCGACGATTACTCTTACAGCGGCAACAGTGATTGTGAACAGCACACACTAGTGACGCACGTCGGTTGAGGGTTGAAGCTTGTGTTGTTGCAGCACTAGGCCCTTTATACCCAAAACCCTAGCCCTAAAACCCTAAACCCTAAGCCCTAGACCCTAAACCCTAAACCCCAAAAACCCTAGCCCCTAAAACCCTAAACCCTAGACCCTAAACCCTAAAACCCTAAACCCCAAACCGCACAGACCCGACCCTGAACCCTAAACCCTAAACCCCAAAACCCTAGCCCTAAAAACCTTGACCCTAAGCCCTAAACCCTAAAACCCTAAACCCCAAACCGTATAGACCCTAGACCCTAAACCCTAAACCCAAAACCCCAAAACCCTAAACCATTAAACCCTAGAGCCCTAAACCCTTAAACCCCAAGCCCTAAAACCCTAGCCCCTAAAACCCCATAAAAACCCTAAATGAAGCCTCCAGGCGGCTCTGTATTTCAAGCTGAACCTTGGAGCACACCGTCAAGGCGTCGTCAGCCGAGAGGAGGCAGCAGGGAGGGCGTTCATATGGGGGGGTTTCCGAAAAGAGGGGACCCTAATATAGTACCCTAAATAGTAGGATCCTTATTATAAGGACCCCAAAATAAGGTACCCTAATTTTCGGAAAGTCCCATATCGGATCGCGCAAGGGTTCTTCGGGAGTTTGGACGGATGTGAAGGGCGGGTTGTGTAGAGTTTAGGTGTTGGGGTTTTGTCAGATATTGCATCTTGACCACTCATTGTTCTTGCATCGTTTCGCCACTGTTGGAACAGTAAAAACTTTTAGTTCTGTGATCTTGGACACTCCGAGGTTTCCTGCGCACTCTAGGGCTAAAATGAAGGTTTGGGATTCCGTCTTTAGGCTTTAGGGTTTATAAGGTTTAGGCGTTTAGGATTCACGCTTGAGGGCCTTCGTCTTTCGGGTCATGGTTGGCTGTCGGGCTCCGGAGCTTGTGTCAGAGCAGATCCTCATTGCTTAGGGCTAAGAGATTAGGGTTTTATAAGGTTTAGAGCCGGCTTGATCTTTGGTAGTCTTTTTGTGCTTGAGGGGGGAACTAAGGCCTTGAAGAACTTCAAGGACATGCACTATGGTGACATCGCGGAATGCTGGGCATGCTCCCTACTACGACGACCGTGTTTGGGGTTCTGTGGCTTCAGGGTCTCTTGGCGCATCCAGGGGATGTTGGCAGAGAGCTCGAGAGCCATTCGAACGAGCAGTTTCCATGACGCCATGACTTCACAGACAGTGCTTCAGGGTTTAGTGTTAAGACTTTCTTGACCCGCCCACGACTCATGAGCAGCGCCCCTCGAGCAGACTCGATCTTTGCCTTATACAAGACTAGGTGTCCGCTTGGAACACGGGCGGCAACATCCTGTTCTTGGAGCGCCTGGAGCAATCCTGCCTTCATTGCTCCAGCACGCTTTCCTTCCGATGTCAGGGATAAGCCACCCACGAATACTCGTAGCCCGGCTACCTGTTACTGATGGCGTGGCACAGACCCGTAGCCGACACTGAGTTGAACACTGGCAGCCGGACGTGGGTTGTCGGGTTGCAGGTGCAAGTGTTCAGGCTTATCAATCAATCAATCAATCAATCAATCAATGCCGAGCAGACGCAGAATTAGAACTACAAGAATGCACTGATGTGTTGAGCTGGTAGATGAAGGGTTTCGGAAAGTGGGCCGGCAAGTAGGGGTTCAGCGGTTTTACATGGCTGCGTTCAGGGCCCTGCACTTATGGACTTACTTCGTGCCTACACTGTTACAAGCAAGGCGTCCAGTATGTTGATGGCAGAATAGAACACTCTCCGTTATTTTTCATGGACTGCATCAGCCCTTTCACCCGATTCTGCACATACACCATGATGCGACAGTATGAGACCACCGGGGGCAGCTCTGGCGGAGGCCATCAAATCCATCTAAATAGGTTTTTACAGTTTAACCTGCGTATGATTGCATGTTGGGTTGCAGCTTCTCGCACCAACCAGTGTTCGACGGAACCAATCAGCGTTTGACGACTTGTGTTTTCGCGGTATTCTTGCGCACTGAAATTTTGCACTTACACACCTGGACCCCTTCGAATTTATCGCGCATCCATTGCAGCACAGAGCACGAAAGGGGTTGGAAGAGCTGTTCAAAAGCCTTGCGACCGCACACACGTGAACAGTCACCCTTTGCCTCTGTGGGCAAATTCAAGATAAAGTTTGCACAACCGTAAAAGCATAGCTGCAGAACGTGCGTAGTCAGCCATTGCCTCAGTTTGTAAGCTTTATACAGTCAGGCGCCCGAAGACATACGTGATGTAAGATGGCAGCATGCTTATAAAACATATCTATATCAAGTTTGTTATCTTCTAAAACTAGATGTGCTATCTTCTGCAACGTCTCAATTCTCTTTAGCTATCTTTCCTTACCTGTTTGTGTGTTTCTTGAATGGTCATCATCTTTTCCTGTTTTGTGGCTTTTCAGTCCATTTTCGTTATCTTTGTTTACAGCGATGCGAAACTGCCATTGCTCAGTTTGCAGTGATGCGAATCCGCCGTTGCTCAGTTTGCAGCGATACCAAGCCGGCGTTGGCGAGTTTGCAAAGCTTCGATGCCGCCGTTTGTGAATTTGCAGCGATATCTTTCTTTCTCTATCTCTCTCTATTTATATTTTCATATACATACATACATGCATGTGCAATGGTACGTGCTACAGCCGAGGCTCGAGCTTCTGCATCTGCAGCCAACGCTTCCGCTCGCTCCTGGCAACGGTCAGAGTGGTTAACTACACAAAGCTGTTTATGCTTTGGACCAAAAGTTTATCTACTTATATCTTCTGGCGCCTGACTGTGTAACTATGCGGGTACGTGATGGCTCGTCTGCTTGCGGATTCAAGTTTGTAAGCATATTCCAACCTCGGCATTTCTGCCCAGAGTCAACAGGGCCGACGAGGTTGTCAGCGTGTTTGCCCAAACCCCGCTGAGCCTAATCCTGAGCTCGCACGCATCGTCTCGACCCTGTTACGCGTGTGGTTTCCTTTTGCGACGGTTCACAACCCTGACGCATGGTGATGTTAGTTGTGCGACCATGCTGCGGTCTGAAAGATGATCATCACGGTGCGAGGATCGCAACAATGAAACACACTGTGATGTTTTTTGTACTCGCGACCTGCGAGGTGTGGTGTTAGTGAATTAGGAGAATGGCAGCACTGCGTTTCAGTTGCATCATTGTCGCCGTACATTTCGAAGAGATTTGTATGCGGGCTTTTATTCTCCTTGCAACAGTTTCCATATGGTTTTTTCTTGCATATGAGAAAGGAGCAGCGTGCATGATGTTTCCCCACCCTCTGGTTTCCCGTACGCCGGCATTGTGGTATGTGGATGTGTTTGGTCAGCATACCTGCGTGAAACTGAATCATTCATCCGTAGCAGTGAACTACGGGCGCCTGTGCACATGTAATTTCATTGATGCAATGGCCGGCCGGGTCATGTTGCCGCTGCCGCCTTATTGTTCGTAGGCATAAAGCGCAACCTCACGACCCCAAACCGAAACACAACGGGTATCCCTGACAATTCTTTTACCAAGGGACTGGTACTTACTGTACGAAGAAGAACCCAAGCCCAAAGTGTAAGCTTTAAGGAACGCAGTGTTGGCTCATGCCCGTGGTTGCGACAATGTAACCTTAAAGTCAAAATGTACAACATGAAAAGCGTCACAGCAGCATCAACAGCAGCAACACCAACAACAACTGCAATTAATACCATTGCTACTACTATTACGACTATACTGCTGCTACTACTACTACT
>CAJNJA010066541.1:0-22805 GCA_905231915.1 Symbiodinium necroappetens
CTCTCTCTCTCTCTCTCTTGCTCTCGGTCTCTTGCTCCTCTTGCTTGAAACACTGGCCTTTGTCAGCCTTGTCATTGTCGTGGGCCTCTGGCCAAGCCAAGGTTACATTGCCATCAGATTATGCAAGCCAAAGTTGGTGGAGCATTAGCTGTCATGGGGGTTCCATGCAGTACTTGGGTGCTTACTAGCCGTGCTTCAAGTGAAAGGTCTGAGCTCAATCCGCTGGGGTCTCCTGTTCATCAGTCGGTCTACTTGGCCAACAAATGTGCCTCGAGGACCAAGTCTGAGCCCGTAACAAGCCAGCATGAAGTGGAATGAATGCAACCTATTTAATTATCAATATAGACCTATGCACAGACTGTATGATCGTTCTACATCCAAGCAAACCCACCGTCATTGCAAAGGAAATCACATTATCTATCTTATCTTCTGTGTCAAGTCAGAATTGAAAGAATCCCGTAGAGAGAGAGAGAGAGAGAGANNTAAAGCCCTAAACCCCTAAACCGAACATCCCGAAAGGTCCTAAACCTAAGTCCCGAACCAAACACCCTAAAGCCCACACAACCTGGATATCAGATCACTTCGGCTCCCTGCGCAGGGTTTCTACTCGGAGGGGGATGAGAGCGAGGAGGCCCGACATCCCAAAACCACCCGAACAGTCTTGTTCGGTTTAGATGCCTTGGAGATGGTTTCGGGTGTAGAGAGAGAGAGAGAGAGAGAGAGAGAGAGAGAGAGAGAGAGAAGAAGAAGAATATAGAGCGCGAGTCTGTGCCTTGGTTTCAGGACCATTCTCCTGCTCTTGTTGATAGTTGCTTTGGAAATTGTTCCAATTGTGGAGCAACCGGCCTCCACGTTGCTGCATAGGGCGCCACGTTTTACCTGGCTGGTACGGTTGCTGAGAGCACGTGGAATCCTTGCAACTTACTTGGCAGTTGGGTTCTTGCTCTTCCGGTTTCTGTGTAATATATAGACACACATACATGTACAAAGGAGGTATATAGACACACATTATATGGAAGACACAAGCACACACATATGTATGCAAACACAAGACATGCCTGAGTGTACTCACAAACCACACACCGTTACTATTGGTTTGTAAGATAATCTGCCTTAGTGAGATTGATCATAATTATGTAAGTCCCTGTAAGTATAGGTCCCCTATATAGATCCCCCTTCCCTTTATATAAACCCTCTAAACCCCTAACCCACTCTGCTGTAAACCCCTTATAATCTACAAGCCAGGTCTTTCGGCAATCTTTCTGGATGAAAACGTTTGGGCACTCAAACTGCAAACGTACCGTGTGCTGGTCTGCTTCTCGAACAGTGGGACAACTCTTTCTACGTAGCCTCAAGAAGGGAGAATGCCGAAGTGAAGTCGATGTTGTCAAGAGATTTATGAACACATCTGGGCAGAAGTGCTGGACTGGTCTACCGGCATTGAAAAATACCCAGAGCCTTGACACAAATTAGGTTGACTTTCCTATACTTAACCTATAGAAGTCTAGAAGCCCCTAAACCCTAAAAAATCCTATATGTAATCTATACCCGGCTCTATGCACCCGCAGCCAGACTTCAATTAATCTCCATTGATCAGGAAATATCCGGCCGCCTTCGCGGCCAAACTCTTGAAGCTCAGGGAGGAGTTCATTTCCAGTCGCCCGGTCCTGCCGCAGGTAGGGTGTGCCTTTTCTCTGGCGGATTATTTATCTCTTGCATGTGGGTTCATTGTTGCAGGCAGCTAATATGCTGGATGGTTCGATTTGGCGTCTTATTCGATGGCTACCTCAACAGAATGATGAGTGTATGGATGCAGAGCTGTTTTCGGTCTACAAGTATGCAATGAAAAGCACTCGTTTGGACCTGCCAGAGAGTCTGAGGTGGCTTGTAAGCTTCGAGTAGCTAATAACAGCTAGCTCCAGTAATGCTCTCCAGACACTTCGAAGCAAGTGCTGTACATCTGCAATTAAACAAAGGCCAGAGCCCGCAAAACCAGAATACTTGGTGAGAAGCATTAGTGGGGTCCATTTGGGCTGAGCTGTGGCCTCCTTATACCTCTTCCTGGGACAGTGCCAATGGAAAAGGTTTCTGTTCATGCTTTGCCTACAGAAGCACACCTAGAATGTTCCGATGTTACTTTTTCGGGCTATGTGGATCCTGGGTGGACCAAAATTGCGGCGTTTTTGCCCGTAGTTGCGGCGTTTTTTGGCGTGATGCGGCGCTTTTACCCGTCGGCCCATTTCAGGTGCTTTTGCAAAGGCTGTGTTACTCAGCAATAGGCTGGGTTGAGGGAGTCATGGCACTAAATGCCGATGTGTCCTCGAGCTCCACGCTGCTCCGGGGCTGCAACCTGGTGAAGGGCTTGACTTTGAGCATGGATCCCGAAGTTGCTGCGATGCAGCAGGAAGTCTTTGCCACATGGCTTCTTATAGACCCTCCCTGTACCTCCCTGCCTCATGCTGTCTCTCTCTCTGTCTCTGCCTCTCTCCCCATATATATATATATCTCTCTCTCTCTCTCCCCTTGTGTTGGGCTTGTTGTCGATCAGACGAGCTCTTCGTATAGTGTCTTTTCATGTACAATTCTCACTCTTTTGCTTTGTCTCATTCTCCTTGTGTGTCCCACTTGTTCTTGTTTCAGCAGAATCATGAGTGCTCTGACTTCGCACGGGGGTGTGTTTGTTTGCATTTCTCTCTCTCCCCCCATCATCCAAGTTGGGCTTGCTCTCGTTCCAGCATAATCACAAAGGCTTTTTGGCCAACTTGTTCTCCCTAGTACTACTACTACTACTACTACTACTACTCCTGCTGCTGCTGCTGCTACTACTACTACTACTACTACTACTCCTGCTGCTGCTGCTGCTGTTGCCTACTACAATGATTACTACCATACTACAACTACTTTTTCTAATACCACTACACTACGATGGCGACTAGAAGAATTCCTACTACTGCTGCTGCTGCTGCTGTTATTAGTACTACCAGTACACTGCAACCAGTGAGCTAAGTCACTGCATATATATATATATAGATAGTTATGTGTATATATATATATGTATATATAGTACTCTAGGAGATGTTTCTCTAGGGGGGTGCACCTGTTTTATTCATGCAGTGGGCTAGAAGCACTACATCTCTGCCTCCGATCCCCTATAACTATGGATCAACACCCCAAAACCTGTAGCATCAGTTCCATGATCATCAGGGGTACTGTAAGAGTATGCTGAGATTCCTGGCTATGTTTCTACAATATGTTACCAAATGTTCTTCCCGACAGTTTGCTTGAAAGGTTTAGGTTCATGTCTCGGATGTATGATGTCATGTCAGGAACTGAAGGCAGAGATCTCCAACTCTGTGGGGCCATTGGCTGATGCAGTCCTTGACGACCTGGAAGATGATGATCTTAGGATTATCTTCGAAAGCATACAGGTGGGACCCCAATTTCAAACCTCAGCTGTATGTATGTGTATAACCTATAAATTATGCAGATGTATCTCAGTTGAATACACCTAAACTTCGAGTCAAAACTCTCTCTCCATATATACATCTATACACCCACACCCTGGACCCCTATTTAACTTAATCCCTAAACCTTGGCTCTTCTTGCAGGCAACATCTACTGCAGCTACAAGTGTGAAGGTGGAACCAGAAGAGGCTGGAGACGTGCCCGACACATGCATGGATGGTCCTCAAGGGGAGGGAGGTGACGATGCTATTGTGAGGCCCCCTAGCTCTAGTGCTCTTGGACGGAGTGCAAGCAACCTCACGGTGACCACGGCTCCTTCGCAAACCTTTGAGGAAACCCAGGTCGATACCCCACCAGCCCGAGATGAAGGTTACGGTGCTTTGACTCATGAAGATGAGGACCTGAAAAGGTCGTGTGGCCCGGTTGTGCCTCCAATCTCGGTGCCACCAGCACCCATCAGCCAAGCGGCTGTCGATGCCCGCCTGGCTCGAGTGATGAAACCGCGTGCAAATGGATCCTACCTCGTGTCTGAGGAAGTCAGAGCTCAGTATGAGGATCGTCTTCTGGGAGGACGTGAGCGAATCCAGGGACTTTTTGAACGGGCTGCATATGATCCGGCTACTATGCTTTCATGTTGCTACGTGTACCTAATTTTCTACTTTATAATTACTCTCGATCCGAGGCGAAGTTTGTCCGAAGATGCAAACAGATCACGCAAGAAATCTCAGAGGAAAATTTGGTGGTTGAAGGAGAGTTTCTCACTGAACTCGAGATGCGCGAGCGCAACTTCCCAGAGCCCCCTGGTAGGCAATTTCATGCAGGGCACAGAACCTTCTACAGTGGTCCTATAAACCCTATAGATAAACCCTATATTATAAACCCTATAAACCCTAAACGTAGTGGTGTAGCACAATGCACAAACTGCCTCAGGACACGTATCGC
The DNA here is from genome assembly GCA_905231915.1 of Symbiodinium necroappetens. Lineage (NCBI taxonomy): Eukaryota > Dinophyceae > Suessiales > Symbiodiniaceae > Symbiodinium > Symbiodinium necroappetens. The sequence continues at coordinate 4,408 of CAJNJA010066541.1, forward strand.
CGGTATCAAGCGCTACTGCAAGAAGTTTCCGAAGCTGCAGCGGCAAGCCCGTCGTGTTTTCGTTAGAATCTATTGTGTCTTTCGATCCAACAACCTATGATAAACATGAAGCCAGGGAGTCCAAGTATGGAGATGGGACGATGTATTGGCCAGACACCCGCATCAAAGGGTCCTTGTCGAGCCTTGGAGATTCCTTTATAGCCAATCATGATTCCATATACAGTTTCCTCTCTATAAACCCTAAACCCTAAACCCCTATAAACCCTATCCCTAAACCCTAAACCCCCAAAACCCTATGGACTTCAATCAGAGGAAGACAAAGAAGAGCGTCTTCGAGGAAATGGTTGATTGGGAGGAAGAAGCAAGTGATAAGATGGATCTGCCGGATCGTAGCAAGTCCTGGTCCATGCTTGATGATGAAGGTCCCCAGGTATGCAACAGATAAAACAATAGTGTAGACCCCTCTGCTTGAAGCACTAACATATCTCAAAACCAAAAGTTATATAAACCCATCCCCAGAGCCAAAGCCCAGCAACTTCACTCCCCATGAAGCTACGAACCTTACAAACCCTCTCTGATCGACCGCTCCTTGTAAGCCAATTTTGTTGTAACAGATCAAACAATATAAATCCCACCAAGGACAACTCCAAGTGTTTCCCATGTTCAATGAGATCTGATCCTCATCCCAGGTCCCGGACAAGCCACTGCAGATGCAGATGAAGTGGAGGAGCCTGTGGACATGACTGATTGCAAGGACTACCTCTCGAAGTCTGGGTTTCCGGAGGTACAAAAGGACGTGTCGCCGTCTGGCATGCTCCCTGCAGCTATCACCTGTGTCGAGAAACAAGCTAAGAAGTTGGATGACCTCCTTCCACGCTTTGAACAAGTCGAGCAGAAAACCAAACTGCAAGAAAAGCGGGAGCCTCAAGTGAAGGGCTCCAGGATCCACACATGTACACCTCGGTCAGGTGAGTGGCAGTAGTAGGAGGAGTGGCAGTTGTGGTAGCAGTAGTAGTAGTAGTAGTAGCAGCTGCAGCACTAAAAATAATACTCTTATATATTAGTGCTATAGTAGTAGAAGTAGTGGTAGCAGTAGCAGCAGCAGCAGTAGCAGTAGCAGTAGCAGTAGCAGTAGCAGTAGAAGTAGCAGTAGAAGTACAAGCAGCAGTAGCAATAGCAGTAGTTGTCGTAGTAGTAGTAGTAGTAGTAGGAGTAGCAGTAGTAGTAGTATAGTAGTAGTAGTAGTAGTAGTAGTATAATAATAATAATAGTAGTAGTAGTAGTAGTATAGTAGTTAGTAGTAATAGTAGTAGTAGTAGTAGTAGTAGTAGTCCTGGCGGTGGGGGTGGTCGTGGTGTAGTAGAAGTAGCACTATTCTATATAGAAATGGTACTTGTTGTCTACAGATCGGAGCAATAATTTCAGTATAGTAGAGTAGTAGTAGTAGTAGTAGTAGTAGTAGTAGTAGTGGTCGTCGTCGTCGTCGTGCTAGTAGTACTAAGAGTATAGTAGTACTATACTAGTATTATATAACTACAACAACAAGTACTACTACCACCATTTAGCTAGCAGCTTCTAAAAACTACCCATGATGAAGCCTTTCCACAACCATTGCCCAGGATGCACATCAAGCTCGAGAATCTCACGTTGACCCTCAACACCCTTGCCGACGAGCTTGCGGAAATCCGTGATCATGGAGTATTGCATGGCTTTACTCGGTTGAGCCTTGATTCAGCACATGTCAGATCCTCATAGTATCAGAGTACATCATAGTAGACTTGGGCACAAACCCTAAACCCTACAACCCTAAACCCTAAACCCCTTGTGGAGTTCCATTGTGAAACAAGGATGCAGAAGAAGGCTGAGGAGAAGCTCGACGAGTCCCGCTCAAGGACCCCAAATACATACTTGTGTACTTGTGTGTGTTCTCGAAGTGTTGAATCACTCAGGGTCGTCGAAGCCTTGAGTCTCTTCGTCAGAGCCAAGCCATGGACTTATGTCTTTTTACCTGGCATCCCATGGGTCCTTTACATGGTACATGTCTCCTAGGTCTGTGGCACCTGCTGCTGTGGGCAAGGGCAAGCCCACTCCGAAAAGGAGCCCCCGACCCAAGGCTTCCCCCAAGAAGGCACCAAAAGGAGTGGCTAAGGCTAAGGCCAAAGCAAAGGTTGTGCCGAAGGCTGCCTCAAAGAAGCGCCCGCGCAGTGATGACTGATTTATGTGCACTGAAAGCTTGCACTGAGTTTAACTCCCCCTACTTTTGAAGCTTGCTCTGGCTTCGATGGATCTGTTTTAGCAGCTAGCACATGCAGCAGTGTTGCTGGCTGATGTTAATTTGCTCGCTGTGCCTGTGGATTACCACATGTCAAGCGTCATCGAGCTTGGGGGATCAGGGAAAAGTGTAGCTTCACTGCTGGTGCACTGTTTGATTCATTGCTGCAAGCAAGTCCGGCAACAGATTTGTGGGTCTTAGCACTATTTGTTCTTTGCTGGGAGGTACTGAGAACCAGCACCTGGTCGGCTACCTTGCAGAGAGCATGGGGGATGGAGTGGGGGGCCCTGTCACATGTCTTGAGTTGGAAACTCCAAGGATGAAGTGGGTTCGAGGTTTATAAGCATAATTGTTTCGGTGTCAGGGTTTTTTTAATACAGTTTGGGATCGGGGATTGCCAAGATTTCGAGACTGATACCCTGCCGACATTGGCCCAATCACAAATTAGCTTATACTAAAGCAGAAACCAAAGTAAAGCCTCCTGTCTAAGGCTGCCTCTGCTGTTCCCAAAAGCCTCAATACCCAGAAACCTCCTCCAATATCGATCGAAAGTTGTTTAATACAAACCCAAGCCATATCGTATATCATATATTGTGTATATCTATGAGCTCATATACACAGTTTAAAGAAGAACTCTTAAGGCAAAAACCCACCTATAAAACCGAAGCCTTAAAAGCTGAAGCCCAGGTGGTGCCAAAAGGGGTAGATGGTGAAGAAGCACGGGTGTGAAGTCGCAGTAGCAGTAGCAGTAGTCACACCAGGGTTTTTTTATAGAAGTATAAGAAGGTGTCATCATCGTAACAGAGGCAGTGCCAGTATGTACTGATTCGTCGTGGGGTCTACCATTAATAAGTTGAGCTACACCCTAGACCCTCAGATCCTACAGCCTTGACCAAATCCGAGCAACTTTGGTAGCCTCAAATCTACAAAGATTCAATCTTCATGTAGAGTAACCAAAACCTAGACAAGTGCTCTTGCCGATTGCACCGATAGCTATGTGGACTATACTTCCATCATCAGTCTAAACCAAGCTAGACCCTATCTCATTGCTATAAAGGTGTCTACATCATGGGGCTGAAACCCTTCCTATCATCGGCATCATAACATCATCATTTCCAGCACCTTACAGTTCTAGCTTTGGTATCCAGGCTTGTGTTCAGCTGCACTTAAGATGTTGCTTGGAGATAGGAAAGGTTCAGTAGCAGGGGGGGATGGTGTGGGGGGGAGCCCCGATAGTTTGGGGGAGTGCCCCAAAAGTCGATCCATTGTCATCGTAGACTCGTAGACCCTTCAAGGGTTTGTGATAGCGGCTGATAGCGACTGTGGCAGAGATTGCAACAGTGACTGTGGTTGAGACGGTCTGTCGAATGTGTCAACCCACAGTTGCCGCATCGCCAGTGTACGCTGCCAAGCTCGATTTGGGGAGCTCTCTGACGTGTTGTAGGATGTCTTCTGGTGGCTCAATGTCCTCGATGTTGCCATGTTCCAAAACCATGACCACCTCTTGGAGGTGCTTGTGTACACATCTATATAGCCCTGAATTAAGCCGAGTACTCTTCATGTAAGCTTACAGATCTTTCGCCCCGAGGTGTCCTGGGTGCAAAGCACAGTACAGTCTATAGTAAGGGTTTGAGTACACCCCTTTTCCAAGAACCCCAAATCCAGCCTACTAAAAACCCCTACAAACCCTAAAGCCAGAGCCCTATAAACCCTAAACCCTAGTCAGCGAAGGGGGTGGGAAAAAAAACCCTAAACCCCTATACACCCAGAACCCAGAACCCTACACCTATACCCCCTATATGTAAATCCCTTTATATATAAACCCTATATATAAACCCAGCTCTATAACCCTTCCTTGGCTCCCAGGCCGAAGCCGTACGTGTTGTGCGCACCCTCGCCGCGGCGGAGGGTCGTGAGGCAAGTGCTTCAGAAGTAAGCAATGCCCAGAGGACTTGTGAGCGCTTATTCGAGCGAGAAGGCCACACTCTACCGATAGGTGTTGAAAGCCAAGAGCACAAAGTTGTTCAAGGAGTGCAGCAAACAATTACGACACACCGCATCCGACCCCAATCCTGGTTGCAACACTTGCTTTCTACTGCCCCAGACTTGCTAGCTGGCACATGTGATAAGGTGGGGGAGGCTTTCCAGGCATTTTGGGATGCCTACAAATGTAGTCATCCCTCCCATGTCGTGTTTACCCGACATGCCACGAACTTATCACAGGTGGTTCCCTTGCTGATTCATGGGGACGAGGGTCGTTCCATCAAGAAGACTGCATACCTGATTCTCTCAATGGAGTCTCCTATCGGGATTCTACCACACAGGGGTCCTGCTTGTGATTGCTCTGCTGTTCTGGCTGCACGCCCAGACCTTCCGACCTATGGTGTGCCAAACCACAAGCTACTTGATGCAAAGTCTTTGGAGATCTGCCGTGGCATGACTACAAATTTTAAGGGTCACTCCTACCTATCCAGATTTCTTCTTTTCGGACTGGGGGGGTGGGTTTACAAGAAAAATCCACATGTGACGGCAGTGCTCTTCGAGCGAGTGGCAGAGGATTTCCGCTTGCTGCTAGAGGAAGGAGTAGGTGTAGGAAATCGGGTTTACTATGGGGCAGTCATAGGGACAAAGGGTGATATGGAGTTTCACCAGAAGTATTTCGGCCTACTCCGCTCCTACAGCAATGTGCAGACAAGAGCAGGTTCAGGATCTCTCTGCCATCAGTGCATGGCCTCCACAGGCCAGGACAGCCAGTTCCCCTTCGAGGATCTTCGTGAGAGACCTCACTGGGAGGCGACAATGTACAGCAGTCGCCCATGGGGTAACCCAGAGCCCGCCCTAGCTGGCATACCGTATGACCCCCAAACACCCGAGAGGACCCTGAAGGCAGATGTTTTCCACGTCGTCAAACTAGGCTTGGCTCGGGATCTCATTGGTGGCTGCATTGTCCTTCTAGCTCGCAAGCAGTTTTTTGATTTTCCAGGATGTACTAGAAACATCGACGATCGGTTAGTAAGAGCGCACAGTAACTTTGTGCTGTTTTGTGCCGTGAACAAGATGCATCCTGCACTTCGGGGTTTCACAACGAAGTTCCTACACTTGAAGAACTTCCTCAGCAGCCCTTGGACAAATTCCAAAGCTTCGGACAGCATGCTGCTTGTGAAATGGCTTGAGTGGTTTGTGGCGCTGCAACTCCAGACTCCAAGGGTCCCAGGTTTCGAAGGTATCCTCAACATTATGTTGCAGTGCTGCTCGTCCATTCGAGAAATGTTTCACATTATGAACAGCCACAAGCTTTTTCTCGAAAGAGATTGTGCTACACGGCTTTACGTTTCCTTCATGCGCTTTTTACGAGGCTTCAAACAACTTGGGCGCATGTTCGGTGCTTCGTCATGAAGCCGAAGCTCCATGCATTACACCACATTGCACATGAACTCAAAATGCAGCTGGAGCAAGGGCATATTTTGACTTTGTCACCACAGTGCTTTGCATGTGACGTCAACGAAGATTACATCGGCAGGGTTTCACGCCTTAGCAGACGTGTAAATGTTCGGCACTGTGATTACAGAGTCGTGCAGCGGTTGCATTTGAAGCACAAGAGGCTGTACGAGAGGCATCGTCATGGCAAATAGAGCACTGCAAAATAGTTTTCTTACAGCCCTGATAGCTTCAGAGGCATCGTCATCGTTGTCGTCGTTGCTACTTTATCCTTACCATGTGTCGTCGTTGTCGTTGTTCTGTCGTCAACATAGTCGTCGTGTCTTTCCATCGTCATGGGATTTCTTTGTAATGTATCAAACATAAACACAGATGACTCTCTACACTCACCTATGTTTATTCCCAGCTCTAGAGTATACATATCCCATACCTTATATAAGTATAGTATCTTAAAAAGGGAATCCCCACCTAATGCATTTGGGCTTCACTGCCATATACCTCGACTGTCTATACATTGCAGCAGTGCTCTATAGATGAAGGTGTGCATCGGCCAAGTAAGGCCCCCCCCAAAGCTCCTAGGTACGGCTGATGGTATAAATTCTGCTTAAGGACCCTAAACTATGGGAATTATATGGTCTATTCTATATATATATATATACAGGATTTATCTCATCGACTTTAGTGTTAGGGAGAACTGTGAAGGGACCCTTCTGAACCCTGCCTTATGGCTCTCTTAAAAGGGACCTTATTGAGAGGGTCTAAACCTCCAAGGGTGCCCCGAATCCTACCTCCTAAAAGAGGCGTTTAGGGTTTAGGGGTTTGGGGCTGAAGTTTTAGGTTTGGGTGGGGAGATAGGTATTAGGGTAACAGCCTTTCGGCGATCAAACTCTCAATCTTAAGGTGACCTTATAAACCCTAAACCCTAAGCCCTGAGACAAGGGTAGAGTTTCTTTGGTTTTGGGTGAGGGCAGCCCCGATTCTCCGAATCCGCTATCGAAGCATATCCAACCCCAGCCAAGACCTCAAAATCCGAACCTGCTTCCTGCAAGGGTTCCTTCAAGTCTAGGACATTTTCAGGTGGGCAGTTACCATCAAGGAGCCTTATGGAAGGCTTATATCGAAGCCTTATAGAAGCCCTATATACCCTAAACTCCCCACCTGTAGTTTCCTTTAACTTTAAGGGTCTATAAGGTTCAGGGCTTATAAGAGTTGAGGTTTCGCATTTTGGGGGGGTGCAACCTGAACTCCGAAGCAGCACCGCTCAGCCTCGGACGCAAAGTCGCACTGCACCGTGAAAACGATGGCACATGCGAGCTCTTGGAAGAGGTGTACCGGGGCTTTGAAGAAACATTTGGGTTTTATAGGGTTTGTTTATAAGGTTTATAAGGGTTGATAGGGCTTATACGAGGGGTTGATGAGGTACACCGGGGCTTTCTACGAGGCATCCTTACTTTTTGCTTTGATCGAAGTAGCAATCTATGTTTTGGTACTGGCAGAAGCTGTGTGGTAGCTTCAAAGATCATGTATCGATATAGCCAGATCCAACAGTACTTTGAGATAACTTTGCTGTCATGGGTCATATGGCTTGGCGGCGTTTTTTTTTGCTTGCGGCGCTTTCTTGTGCTTACGGCGGAAAAAACGGCCACAAGTCTCGGCGGCAGAAAAATGCGCCGGCGGATGTTATAGGTATACTTAAAAAACTGTTTGCGGAAGGGAGTGCCAGACCTGGGTTTCAGCTTGCAGGCCGTGCTCGCTGGCAGCGCATCAGCAAGCGGCTGCAAGGGGAGAAGGAGAAGCTGCAAAGCGCACCGAGCGCGAAGGACGAGCCTTCCAAGGTGCGGCCCGCCGCTGCCGCGCACGCGGCCGCGCTGCCGCGGGCGCGCTGCCGAGGCCAAGGCGAAGGCCAAGGCCTCCGCGGCCGCGAGGTGCGGGAAGTTGGGCCAGGGCCGGGCCCCCAGCAAAGCGGAGCAGAGCCTTTGACTCTCCTCCCGTTCTCTGCGAGGCTCCGAAGGGAAGGTCACACGTTCAGCCAGCAGCCTCCTCAGAGCCTCAGTGTTGGCGGCCATTTTTTTGGACCGGGAAAGTGTGGTCGCCCCAGGCATCACCGCCCAAGATCGAAGCTCGTCCGAAGTGCCACAGGCTCTCGGAGATGCAATTTGGGGAAGAAGACTGCTCATGCTTCCGCATGCCAGGCAGCGCAGATCGGAGCCTACGTTGGTCCAGAGCATGCTGTGTTCCGCGCTCGGCGCAGCCTGGACGAAGATTCGAGAAGCAAAAGTTGGCGAGGTCGGTGAGTTTGGAAGCGGCTGCCCCAGACTTGTTGGAGGCCGCCAGCGCAAACAGGATCTTGTACTTGCTTGCATTGTTTCGGACCGCACGGCTTGCCCCTGCGTCTGCTCGTCGGCTCCGTGCACATGGGAGCTCGTGAACTGAATCGGTGGAAGATTTGGGTTCTCGAGGAGATAAGCAACAGACCCACAGTCCTCGTTCTTGCTTGCAGTTCACAGATTTGTTGAGAGCGAAGTATATACTCATGTCTACTTTCCGGGCAGCTGGGCTTTGACGCATGGTCTTTTCTATCCACTCCCATTGTTGCGCTCGTGAGCCCCTCGCACCGAAACTCCTCTGCCGTGCACCGCGCTGAGTCTGGCAGGTGGAATTCTCGAAGGTGCTCTTCTCGGTCCAGGGCACCTCGTACTTGCCGCCTTGAACTCAGCACAAAGGTGGCTTGTGGGCGGAAGCAGAGCACATCCTGTTACAAACACAAACCACAAGTTCGCAAATCGGAGGGGCGAAGGCTCTCGCTATCCCAACTTCCCAACTTCAGCCAGAGGGCTCGAGGATTCCACGTTCTCTGGAGGCCCGCCATAGACTTTCCACCGGGCGACACAGCCCGCCGGAAGTTCTTTGCCGTGGCCGTGCCGGCCTCAACCGGCTTCGGGGCTTTCTGGCCGTGCAGGACTCGATGACTTCATTTTTTGGCGGGAGCTTACCTGGGTTGTTTGGACTCAGGCTTGGGGGTACTTTGTTGGGCATTGAGCGCTTAAGGAACCTTCATGGCCATGCATGGCTATTGATTGCACAGTTACTAGCTTGCTTGACCGTCATCGTCGACGGCAGTCGGTAGTCGCAGGAGCAGGGGGCACAGCACGCATGACAAAGGCCAGCAAAGCCAGCACATTTCGTTTCTCTTGGTCGGGTACATCGGAGCTGAGCAACGACCTCCCGGAAGGATTGCATTCTGGCAGAATTCCAGAGAAACAGCACAACCTCCCTTCGGAACGGGCAGCCGCTGCTTGAAGCATTGCGTTTGCAGTGGAGTCCTCATCATGGCACGCGTTCGTTGGCTGCCCAGGAAAGGGTGGTTCCTCTGCCAGACGGCGCAAGCGAGGCGTTCCCTCAGGGCCAGAGCCGCATCCGCAAAATGTTCGGAACGCCCGCGAATCTGTGCCCAGGTGAAGGGAGCTTCGCTCTCCAGGCATGGTGCAGTGGAAGAGCTCTTGTTGAGTTTGTTTTTTCATGTTCCATCTTCATTTGTTGGTGTTGCAAGGCGTCTTCAATGTACATCGTAATCTCTGAAAAACGCATACGTATCGTTCTGAAACGACACGCAGGGTCCCATGCTGCGCCATGTTCGCCCGAAACCTAAAGCAAGCCCTCGTTCGAATCTCTTGCAGCTTACCCTCCCCAACCCAGACTCAAATTGATAGTCGTTGCGTGGTTCAAGGCATCTCAAGGACGTATGACTATAACGGCTGGTGGACATGCGAGATCCACTGCGAAGGTCACTTTCGATCTTTCCTTGCCGAGTTGAGAGCGCGGGCCTCTAAGAGGGTGCTGCGGCTGATTGCGTTGTGCCGTCGGCTCAGGCGGATGGCTTTGCTTCCGCCGCTTCCATGCTTATGCAGCTTGTGCAACCTAAGTCTTGATGTTCTTGACTTGGACTGGACTGGTGGTCCAAATGAAGCGTCATGGACTGCGAGTACCTGGACCTGAAGTGGTGGGGCATGGTCCACTGACATGGACTGTGTGCACATCAGATCTTTGCCCACGTCTCTGAGCCGGAGTCTGCAGATAGATGTGCTCGAGCTGCATCAGCATGATACCTTGTCGAGATGGTCCTCCTTCGCTGTCCGTTCCCTGTTTCACCCCTGCGTTCAGCTGTACGATGCCCTCTCATCAGGTGAAAACCTGTTCAAAAAGGCGTGAAAGATGGGCAGCCAAACAAGAGCAGATTTTCCCACCGCGTCGAAGCAAAGCTGGGCTCAAAGAGTTTTCGCCTTCGCCTGGGCTTTTTAGAAGCAATGCTGCGGCCTCAGAAAACTTTTCTACATGCCAAGCACGATTTCAAGCTTCAAGACCTGCAAAGCAGCCCTCAAGCGTCTCGGTAATGCCAAGGCAGGCAGCGCGCCTGCTCGCGCGACGGTCTTTTCCGCGGCCGGCAGCCTTCAGCTTGGGGAACGCGAACCGCCGCCTGACTGCATCGTGCGTTGTCGTGCATCGTGCATGTCAGTTGTATGATGTTTGGTCAGTGCTTGTGTCGCCCAAGGGCTGCAATGGAACAGCTGCAGACGAAGCTGTGACACCTTTCGCTACAAAGCCACAGAGGCAGCCGAGGAGCGGGTGGTTGGCAGTTCACCGCATTTCCAAGCAACGTATGTAATCTGCAGGCAGGAGAGGCACGCTGGTCCTATGTAGCATTTGCCAAGTCTTTTCCCTTCACGCACCTTGGCAGTGAAGCCTTGTGACACGACCATGGCCTTACCGAAGCTCTCAGGAACAACTTGCTTATTGCTACAATGAAGACTTCAGCTGCCGATTTGGTGGCCCAGTGTGTGATCGAGCAGAAGCCTTTGAATGAAGTTGACTGGAAACGCAACATGGCGGCTTGGCTTGCCAAGAGCCCACTCAGATTCCCAGACTCGAAACCTCATCGCACAGGGCTTCTAGATGTCAAAACTTGTCCACGCGAGCACAACCCCTTGATGCAACCTTTCACTGCCCTGAGTTGAAGAGGCACCAGACATCTCACTGTTTAAGGTCTTCTGCTTGTTCGGTGCTGTCTATTTGGGAGCCTTTCAGCCGCTTGGACCAATTTGCTCGGACCGACCGAAGTGAGCGAAGAGAAAGAGGACACAAGTTTGAAGTACATGCCTCTGCTTTCTATAAGGATGCTTGCTGCAACTCGCTGACCGTTTGCTTAGCAGCACTTGGCCGAGGTATTGGTATCAGGTCCACAGCTAAGCATTTGCTCTTTCCGAGCGATGCCTTTGAGAAGCTGTGTAGTCTCCCTAAAGAGGTCAATGTTTTCAAGCGGATGTTCACCGGAGTCGCTGCTCAGCTGCAAAGAACCCTCGGGGGAGGGGGAGGGCAGAGCCACCCAAGGAGAAATTCACCGAGCAGCCTTGGGCGGCGAAGCTCCGCGACGGCCCGGGGCTCCTGGCGCTCGCTGCGCAGACCGCCCGGGGCCTCGGCGGCCTGTGGGCGGGGCCTCGGCCTGGCGGCTCCGCGTGGGGGGGCGCTCTTTTTAGAAAGAAGCGCTTTCTCTTTGCTTTTCGAGGCTCTGGACCTTGGAATGCTGCGGGGGTTCCTAGCACCGAGCGGCAGCGGCGTCGCGGTGTCGGTCCTTGGCCCTTGGCCTCAGGACCTTCGTGTACTTGCCCACCTTCTACGTCTTCAAAGCTGGAGTCTTCAGCACCGCTTGGGATGCAAGCGAGTGGGTGAAGGGCGGCATCGGAGACTTGGTTTCACAGTCTCAGCCTGCCCCCCTTCGCTTCCGAAAAAAACTCGCCTGAGGAAGCTACACCCGAAACTGGAACAAGGACAAGCAGTAAGCATGCAGGATGTCTCCTTCACACATGGTTTTGGCTCGCAGGATGTCTTCGACGTCTTCCGAGTTTGGGGCCCCGCAGATCTCGTTTGCTTCTCTGTGCCTTTGTGGTTGCGGCTCCCGGTGCGGCATGCCCGAGTCCCAAAGGCCCACCAGCTGCGCGCCTTAAAAACGCCTTAAAGCCGAGCCGAGGTCGTCTCCTTTGTTTGGACGGCCTACCTCTCCTTCGCCCGCGGGGCAAACAAGTGACAGAAGTGAGGAGGAGCCGGAAAACCATATTTTCCATTCCCAAAGCGAAAAGGCTTTGATGAATTTTCCAAGTTGTGGTAAGCCTGCCCCCTTCTACTTCAGCTAATTATCCCAGCAGCCTGTGCACCCTGCATTTGGCATGCAGTCCCGGCTGCTTGCAGAATTTGATTCTCCGGCACGGTTGCCTCGACCAAGTGCGCAAGCTCCTCGCGCAGATATTGTCTTTCACAACGGCGGTTGAAATTTTCTGTGCGTCCAGGCAACCGGCAGTGCAACCGAACCAACGACACAGGCAGAGTTTCCTAAGTTGCTGAGAAAACGGCGTTGCAAAGACTGCTTTGCACATCTCAAAGTAGCTGTTCCTGCCGCATCCACTTCAAAGGCCTGCACATTCACACTCACGCCTCTTTAGTGCTTAATGCGAGAATCATTCGAAGCTCGTCAAGAAGCAAATGACTGCCCGTGGCGCGAGCGGGTGCAGACAGCGTCACTCCACGTGGGAGTTACAAGAGCTTCCATCCGTGAGCCCACGGCATCCTTGAGTTGTCTTCGCACACTAATGTCACTAATCAGCGAGATGTAAGCCAGATGGTTCATGAAGCGCAGCTGGCTCCACACGCAGCACAAGCTGATGTGGACATGTCGTGTCCTTGGCATGTAGTCACTCGAACTGCATAGGTTCAATCATGGAGCAGTTGGAGGAGGAGCAAGAGGCGGAAGGGATGGCGGAAGGATGCAAGATGTAGCGCGTCTATGTATCAGCGCCTGTGTTTTGAGGCCCAGCTGCTGCCCAAGAAGTATGCGGAGCATCAGGCAGTCAAGGAACAGCTGGCAGGCTCCTGGATTGCAGACGAGAATCGTGAGCCATCCCGTCGCGTGCTTCTCGTCAGCCCGGGAAGAGAAGCTGGCCGAAGGTGTCGCCGGCAAGCATGGGCAACTGGCTGTCAGCACGCTCTTACTTGCCACAAACCCTAGCCGGATGATTGCAGGTGCCGGGGCGATCTGCAAGCCTGGGACACGGAATCACATGAGCTTACATTCCTTGCTTCGTCGATACCGGCAGGTCTATTGATTTTTCGATGTACAGGTTCGGAGTTGCTGTGAGGCTATACTGCATCCCCCGAAATGCAGAGCAGTGTGTCGAAATCCAGGCGGGGACTGGCAACGCGACCACAGTGCTGCAGACTTTAGGCAGGACTTCGACCCCCAGATTCTCAGAGGTGCGAGAAGGAAGCCGTCAAGTGCGCTGGGACTGGGTTGGGCCCAATTTCGGCAAGGCAGGGATCTCATGTCCACAACCTGATTTCGTGGCCTTGTCAGTGCCTGGACAGGTGGGCTGCAAGTACATCAGCATATGCAGGTCGCTGGTGACACCTGGCGAGTTCTACTGCGCCGTTGCCTGAGACGCTTGAAGAGCGCAAGAGCTGCCTGCACAAATCCTGCGAAAAGTTGTTTGCTGACTGTCGCTGTCGCTCTTGCACAGGCGGTACGTATTCGGTAGGTTGCACATTGCCAGGTCCCGTATGATGCTGCACATGTGCTGCTCGTGAACATTGACGAAGACACAATCACTGAGGCGGTGACGTCTATAGGAGCTGACTTCAAAAATTCATGTTCACACATGGCTACGGGTGAGAGACGAGACAGAAGAAGTAAGGCAGTCAAAGGTGCATGACCGCCGCACCTAGAGCATCCTGTTTTTGCAGGTGGGTGAGAAGGTAAGTTCGGACTTGGTGACCAAGTACGCAACAGCTGCACAGCCCTTACGAGCATTCGACGTGTGGGAAGAGCCTCCAGCAAGTGCCTGAGGCCAGTTCTTATGACTGGAACGGCCGAATCTACGCAGCACCTTTTCTTGCCCAGAGGGTGCAATCCCGAGCTTGTAGCTTCGCTGGTCTGTCCGACGATCTGAACTTTGTGTAACGCCAGACGCGTTGGTTAGGAAGCATGCGTTTCAGACATCTGCCCCCAGGTTCTCCAGATTGATCCTTACACAGGCCGGCCGAAAGACGATACGTCCTTGCGCTAAGTGCAGGCCTCGCACATGCTCGCGTCAAGTGATTTCGTGCCTGGGCGAGGTACTGTCGGCGAAGTCGGCCCACGCCTAGTAAAATCTGAGCAGGCAGCTGTTGCATCCAGAGGAAAGAACATGCTCACACTGTGCCTTGCCGCCACGTACACAGAGGGCGAGTGGTGGGTAACGATTGCTTCCCCCATCGTCGCCGGCTCAGCTCAGTGTGAGGAGCTACGGAAGTTGCTGCAGCTGCATGCTGAGACTCTCAAGATCTACGCCATCCCGTGGGATGCCCGTCATGCCAACTCCTCGGTTTTTTGTGGCGCTGCAAGTTGCTGAGTGACTCGGCCGTTTGGAGGTGATGGAGATCGATCCTGTCCGTGGTGGTGCAACTCGCAAGGCAGTAGCAGTCACGGCACAAGCAGCGATAGCCTGGGTTTTTTTCCCCCCGAGGACAGCTTAGCAGAGCAGGAAAGGTTTACAGGTGAAAGATGGGCCTGCAAGGTGCACAACAGTGGCAAAACTTCAGCGGCCGGATAGCCCCGCGTGTCAAAGTTGTTCACTTGAAGCACAGCAGGTAGCCACCAAATCTGTGTTCACGCATGTGCGTGCCGGAGTGCAAGGATGCGCGGATGGGTGCGAGCATGGGAGCGTGGGTGGGTGGGTGGTGTCTATGTACAGTACACATGTGCAACCTCCTCCTGCATGGAAGCATGGCGTCGCGCACGGTAGCGCCGCCGCCGCCTTTCGCTTTCCCTTGGTCGCCCAAATAGAATGCGTTTGTCCATTCAGGGAAAGTCGCAGGGATGATGACGTTGTTCAGTCTGCGGCTGTCCACGGCAGCCCGCTCATCAGGTCGGACCAGACTTGGGGCCCACACCCGGTGCTCATCCCAAGACAGACAAACAATTGCAGCTGTTTGCTCCCAGTTTCGTGTCGTGGTGCCTCCGGTGACCTGCGAGGCAAGTATTGCTCCGCTATCGTAGCCGGCGACGGCAGCATTTTCGCACCTCCCTACAATGCGCGCAAGGCATCACGGCAGTCCCGTCACAAAGCCGCCTGGCATGCGGTTGTCGTGCTGGCAATGCAGATCTTGCGCATTGACGGCACGGGGAACGTGAGCCCAACTCTCAGACTCTCAGATAGAGTATAATTTCCTGGGGTGCATCAATACTTTTGGACGAGCATCACAAGAGGCCTCGTGCCACCAGATCTTGGAGTCGGACCCCGCAAGTATTGCTGCAGTGTCCCGAGAACTCGACCCCTCAAGTGTTAAGCTTTTGCTCGCAGTGTCGCTCGCAGGTATGTGCCAGGGTGCCAATCGTCTGCTGTATGTCGCTGCCTGGGAGACACTTCTGTTGGCTGTGGCTGTGCTGTGCGCGACTCCGGTGAGGCCCTTCCAGGTAGGTTTGTCATTGTCAGGCACCGCCACTGTACGCAGACCAGGTGCTGGAGATCAGCACATCTGGCAAAGTAGCTGGTCCAATCGCAGAGTTCGCGGATTTGTTGACAAGGCAGACAAGCCGTATGGTCTTTGAGTCTGGAGCATCCAAGGGCAATCGCCTCATCGGTCCTGCAATCGGCAATGGAGAGGCTTCACTCCGGAATTGGAATAGTCTTGAATCTACACAAAACAAAGAAAGCCCCAAGATGTGGGAAGGCGAAGTATGCCTGCGCCGCACTGGGACCTGATGACAAAATCTACTGCGCTCCACTGGAGGCCCGCGCTTGCGTGCCGCGCTTGCGCTTGCGGCGTGGAAGTCTGAGCTGAGCATTGAGCGCTGGAAGGCACACCGTGTCCTCCTCATCATCCCCGAGGATCACGAGGTGAGAATGATGTCCTGACTGCACGCATCTCTGTGCCTGGCAGAGAGCCGTGTAAAGAGCTGTGCAAAGATTCTGAGATGCAGTTGCAGGTTGAAGAGATTGGTGTCGATCTGGGAAAGGAGGCCTTACAAGTAGTTCGTTTGCCATGATAATGTTTGTGCGAGTTGAAAACCACAGGAGGAAAAGTACTCATGCATCGCACCAGCCGGACACTTACTTCAGCTTGCAGAAGTGGTGTTTCCATACCTTGGATGTTTCAAGGCGCCTGTGGGACCCATGATGTACGCGGCACCACGCAATGCGCGCTTCTTGCTGGAGGCCAGAAGCTCCCCCCGCCCCCTCCTCCGCCTTTGCGGCCTTGCTTGCCAGATGTCTGCTCCGGGATAGGTCGACACGAAGAGATGCTTTGTCCGGGAGGCAAAGCCTAAAGCAACTGTGAGCATTTTGCGGGTCTGCCGTGGTGACGTGAGAAACGCACCTTGTGAGAGGTTGGCAAGGATCTGGGCCCCGTGAAGCGGAAGTTCACCGCCATCCTCACCGGGTCCGGTCCTCGGCACTCTGTGTGGCTCTTCAGAGCTCACGCTGCTCTGCTCTTCGCTCCCGAGGAAACCTCCGGAGGCTCGCAGAGAGCAAGAGCTCTTGAAGGCTTGGTGCAGGGCTGAGACGCTGCCGCCAGGCACCTGCACTGGTGAGGAGTGGCACCGCACCTCAAAAAGGCTCCATTCCCGTCGAAGAACGTTGGTCTTTTGCTTCGTGCTGTTTGCTCGACAGGTGCTGGTGCTTCGTGGAGTCCGCCGAGTAGCAGATCCAAGCAGCGAACCCCGCCGCAGGATCAAAAAGCAGTGGAGCCAAGGTCTCTCATGGGTGTGTTGCGTCTGTGCGCTTCCAACAGTATGTTGACAAAGTCAAAGCCGTTCAAGTGCAAGACGGCAAGACAACGCACGATGCTCAGCCCGATGTCACCAGCACGACCACGATGACGACGACCACGATGAAGATTGTTCAAAGAGGACGGTCAGCACCAACATGAAGATAACATAATGGTACTGCTGCAACAGCAATAGTGGTGGGAACTGTGGTGGCAGGAGTGAGATTTGCATGAGGCGGGACACACCGCGCTGTGGCGGCAAGATCACCCAATTCGGAAGGAGGAAGACCATGCAAATCACGAAAGCTAGCTTCCGGGGCTAGCTGCGTTTGCCCTTTTGAGCACAAGCGTGTCCAAAAGTGTGCAAGCCTTTGTCATGTCATCGTGTTGATGAGTTGTCCTGTTCTGTTGCTCGCTTTGCCGCTCTGTGTAGCAGCAGGCGCCTGGGTATCGGTCTAATTGTGTTTTCACACTCTATAACTATAACATTATCATTTTCTGGTCTTGTTAAAGGTTCGCAAGCAAGATTGTGGCATTCTATGTAGCCTTGTAAGTAAGAGCATGGCGTTTCATGTATATCATGTATATGTATATGTACATATATTGTTTGTTGTGTAGCACACTTGCGTGCGAAGTGACCATTCATTGCTTCCATCGAAACACACATCGGATTGCAAGCGGATCTGCAGATTCCGAATGACTGCGAATTGATTGCTTGTATATCCATTGCCTTGTGGCTCAAGATATTCTCTTAAATTTTTCTTTTGCCCTCCTTTGGGTTGCTGCGGATTTCTTCGATCTCCCTGGTGAGGAGTCATGGCTACTCGACGATCTAGCTCGTGGTATGCCTTCTTGCGCGAGGGATCAACCTCTTCGCTCCCTCCTGGCACCGAGATACCGTCGAGTATGTTATCGCAGTTCCCCGAGGAGGTGCGAGATTCCAGGATCGTGAAGATGTCCGAGATGAAATACGGAATTTGCCCTCGAATCTTGCTGTCGAAAAACTGCGACCGAGGCACTAACTGTCCATGTTTTCATCCGGACTTCATCGCCGACACGTGGGTGGCCCCCGATCTGTTGTGCCATAAGTGGTTTCAGGGCGTCTGCAGTTTCGGCGCCGGCTGCTGCAATCAGCACGGCGATACGTTCGACGATGCCATGCGCCGATCTGTGCACACAGAAAGTACTTCGTCGAGATGGTCCGCTGTTCTCCTTCGATCCCGCTGATGGTGGGACATTCCGACAGATCAACCGTGCTGAGGCGGCGAAAATGATCTCGACCAGCATGGCTCAGTACCGTGTCAACACGATCCCGAAGTTCGGCACAGGTTGGACGCTATACTACGACTACCCCAGCCATGCCCAGTCTGCCGAAGCCAGACAAGTTGGGCAGAAGAAGAACGACGAGGGGGCGGAACACAAGCCACTTCTCCTGTTGGACGTGGCCCTGGCACTTCACCGAGGAGAGCATCTTCGAGAGCTCCGTCCCGACATGGGGCTTCTTGGACGGACCGCCGATCCCACACTCCGACCAGGTCTTCCTTTCCTCCCGCGAGACCGGCTACCCCTACTTCGACGAGATACTTTGATGGTCCGGCCATGGAGACGGAGTCCGACGGATCGTCTGCTCCTCCCTTCCGTGCCCCCCGATCCTCCTTCCGCTCAGGCGATGTGCGCGGGAAAGGGGTCGCGCCGACAACAGCGGCACTACGCCGAAGAAGGGTACTGCTCCCGCCCAAAGATGGATCGTCGCACCGAGGACAACTCCTGTCATCGTCGAGGTTGACGAGAACCCTACGACGACTCCAGTTATGACCTCGTACCCTCGGGTTCCAGATGACGAGGACCGTTGGAATGCCTGTGAAGAAGAACCCTTGATGCACAATTGCCAGCCTTAGGA